>JAOXJP010245280.1:0-22680 GCA_025762735.1 Platanus orientalis | reverse complement strand
TTCGTGTCGGTCAGTGGCGACATCGATATATATCGGACGATATATACCGACTTCGAACGACATTTTGTTCCTTGCTTCCCACTACCTGGAGAAGCAATTTGGAATTAGCTTCCCAAACAAGCTTCACACCTTATACCAAGCTTCCCTGCAACTATCGTTTTGCCGTTTTTGGTTCTTTTATAATTTTTCAATGCAAATCCTTATCATTTTCCCTAATTAAAAACTAAAGAGAAAAATGAGATAGTTGAACTAAGGTAAAATTGGTTAATATTGTTCTAAGGGCAAGCTAAGTAACCCAATTGGCACTATAGAAAACCCAACCAATTACGGTAGATCCGATATTTGGCATCAATGATTGTATGCCAAAGACCATGGAATTCTTTAGAAAATCTCCAACCATTTGGTCAAAAAGGCTAAGTTTCTCTCTTAAAAGCACCCAAAACCAAACCCACCACCTTCCTTCAAACTATAAAATACAATCAGATCAATGGACCAGGTCGTCCACCTTCGATCCTAATCCTAGATCATTCTGGATCAAAAGATCTAGTGCAAAAAATTATATAGAAGCCTCAAGAATCAGCCAATCCCGATCAAATCGTCAACCTGATTGGTCATGATTGATCCCGATCAAGATCATGATTGGCCAATCCTTGGAACCATGATAATCTATTAAAGTACAACTTATATTCCAGTTTATCAAATGATCTTTCTTGGAATACCCCGACTCCAATAGAAAATTTCTTTCGATTTACTCAACTCTTTAATGACTTTCACTAGTAGTACACTGGACAGTGATAGGGTGGTTTTATAAAGTGATCCCCCCCCCCCCCCAGTAGAGGTAGCTCTTCCAATCAGCCAACAGCTTTGAAAATTTTCACCATCCCATCCCAAAATTCCATCAATCTAGGAATTTCTTTCAATAAGAAACCAAGATATTGATAGTCCATCCCTTAGCCTCACATCTAATAACAGTATCATAATGCACTAGCTCCCCATGAATTATATGAATGTTGGCCATCATACTCTTACTCATGTTCACCTTTAATCATGTTATTTTTTTGGAACACTTTAGTAATCCTCAAAGTTTACAAAAACAATCCTCATAGGCCTCGCAAAATACAATTGTGTCATCTACAAATTGTAAAAAAAAAACTTCCACCTAAAGTAAATTATCATATTAAGTTCAACTCTTTGATATTGCTATGGAGTTTACTCTAGACATCTCCCATGCTGGGAAACAGATTGGATGAAAAAGGGTCACCCTACCTAACACCTTTCCTAGCATGGAAGTATCCTTTGAGGGGGGAGTCGATGATTATAGAGTAATTAACATACAATAAACATCCACTTGCCCACTTTCTTCATCGATTACCAAAAATCTTCCGACCAATTGTCTAATCCAAAAACTTCCAATTCACGTTATTGTAAGCCTTCTCAATATCCACCTAACAGATAACTGCTTCTCCAAAGAACTCATGTCTTCCACACACTCATTGGCGGTTACAATTCTGTCTAGATTTTCTTTTTTACACGAAAGCCCCTAAGGCCAGAGAGATGCAATCATCAAGGATTTCCATCAATCTATTTGACAAGTCGTTCACAATAAATTTATAAGAACTCCCAACTAATCTGATTGATCTGAAATACTTTGTGGCACAATCACCACTTCTTTCTTATGAATGAGGGCAATAAATGTAGATTCATGCTTTTATTCACCACCCATCTCTCGTAAAACCTGTCAAAAACACGAATGAGATCCTCTTTCACTACATCCCATCACTCTTCACAGAAATCCACCATAAGCCTATCCAGACCAAAGGCTTTATCTCTATCCATTTTCTGTATGGTTGCGTGATGAGCATGGCTGAGATGGAGTTCGTAGTTATTTTTAGTTGTCTTTGTTTATTTTGTTTAGTTTTCTTTAATTTATTGGTGTCTCATGTAAAGGGGGGCACAGAATTTTGAAGGTGGTTTAGTCTTTATTTAGATTTTAGGAATTATATGTCTTTTATTTGAGGTTGTGGGTAATTTTGTCATAAGTGTATGGGGCTTAGGGGTATTTTAGAACATTCTATATTAGGTTGTATTAAACCTAATCGTGGGGGAATCTATAAAGCTCCACACGACCATATTTTTCAATTTCATGCAATAAGAATTCAATTTTTGAAGTGTTTTGCTCTGTTCTTCTCTTTGATGTGAAGAACCAGCAACCAAAACCCAAGAATGGGACTTGGTTTCCACCAAGTTTAACGACATTAGTGGAGGCCAACATCTTCCCCTTGGGTTAAAGGTTCCTCCCTCTTCTTTCTCTCTTATAATTTTCTACAGATTTTTGTGGTGCTGAAATTGTATTAACAGCAAGGAATTGATCATTGAAGGCCCAATTTCATAGTTTTTGTTGAATCATCACCTCCGAGACACTCTCAAGGGCTGGACGACCATATTTCAAGTGGAAGAATGACCAACCATGTAGTTGAGAGAGAGACACGTCAGATTTCCTCTTAGCCAGGCGTGAAAGGGAGCTTTTGACACTTCTTGGGAGTTCGACCAGCAGTTGCACCCAGCCATCTCTTTAGCTGGTTTAGGATTTCTAGAAGCTGCACAATCCCTGGGTGATGCCTATGGAACTCATATCCTACAGAAAAATTCACTTTGAAACAAACCCACTCATGGGTTATTAGCAAGACGTGTGAACAGAGCATGCTGGACAGGATTCACGAAACGGCACACCAACTCCCAATGGCATCAGCTTTGGAGGGTTTGATTCTTCTAGGGTATATTACACCCTGTCTATCTTATAGCTACCTGCAAGACTATTTATAATCTCTTCAATCCAAAACTTCACACAAGGTTGATTCCAAGAATTAGGCGTGAGCTATTGTCAACACAGACTTCAGAAGATCATTCCCCATTCACTCACAATCAAAATATTAGTCGATTGGGGCTTCCTAGAATACCTCAGATACCTAGACAATCCATCCTAGACACTCCTTTCATATCCGTTTGTTGAATTGAAGCAATTCCAAACCATTCCAACCATCCCATTCATGATTTCAGCCTTCAGGAGTCATCACATGAGATTGGCTCATAATTGCTAGTCTCAAAGGCTTTGAAAAATCAATCTTACCCAAGGTATTCTAAACCCCTGGGCGACACTAGAAGGTAAATCAGTCCGAAAATTTTTGCTAATTTAAAACCTATGCCTAGGTACTTTGGAGTAGGCAGCACTCTATTATTTGGAGGTTGTTTTTCAAACTTTCTTCAACTCCTATTTTCAAGCTCCCAAATTGACATAATTTGATGGCCTTCATCCACACTACATCAAAGATGCTTCATAGCTCGGATTCAAGTGATATACTCTCTCTTCTGGCTCCACCCTCAAATTTCTTGAAGTAGGGACTTTTGGCATGTTGTGGCATATGGCTTGGATCTGAGTTTACAATTTTCTGACCTAGATAGATCATCCATACAATATTATGATTGTCTAAATAGATTATTAAATCCATTTTTAAGTCTTTCAGACCATTCCTAAAATTATTTGGCCTGTTTCCCTTAATTTTGGTTTAATTTAGACACTTTTTGGGCCTTGCCTAATTTTTCTTATTACAAAATTTGTGTATCTTACTGATAATCCAAGCACATTAATTAGGCATTTAATTGTTATTAATTTTGTAAGCCCTAATTCATTTATTGCATGTTGAGCTTAATTTAAAGAACTACCTAAAACAACATATGGACTGACGAGTAGGAATCTTGTTTATTTTTTTACAGTACTTTAGTAATTTTATTCCTATCTTCTATACACACTCACTATTCTACATGCATGCCACATCACTGCTCTAGCCTCATCAAACATCATTTCCAACCAATACACCTTTTGAGAGATATTACACCATTCAAAACCCTTGATCCTCATGTTATAGGAGAGAAAGCATAATGATTATCAGAGTTATTCACCAATGATAACATCTTCTAGATACTCTAAGCGTACTCAATCTTCTTCCAACCTTGAAAAGTGATTCCTCATTTTCCTAGCATTTTTCCATCCTCTGAAATAGATTAATATTATTTGAAGACTTTTTATTCCTATAATGGAAGAGGTCAGATGCATTTGGAAGTGAGGCAAAAGGTAAATTTCTGTATCATACTTCCAAAGAGGTCCAGTTTTTCCTACAAGCACTCACTAAATTAAGAACTTTAAAGCAAGCCAATCACTCATTAAATGGAATTATGGAAGTTGTTGCATGAATCATGGTGTAGTACAAGAAATAACCATCCATCATGTCATCAATCGAAAACATTGCATTCCAAGTATGAATATGATGTGTACGGAGCATGAGTAGTAGATCTAGCACCTTTTCATTCCTTGAAGGCAGCAAGGGTGGTAAGGAGCATTTCCTTGCAGGGTTTCAATATTGAGTTGGATTAGATAAACAATTTTGTAGGTTGGTAAGAATTTCTTTAAAGCTTTCTCTCCTACACCTCCCATTGGAGAATGTTTAGAGGTGGTAGCTGGTAAGCCATTAAGTGAATGCTTTCTAGCAGGTGGAATATAAAAGACAACATCCTCAAAATATTGCTAACATTAAATACACCCTAAGAGAGCTAGCTTGGATGTGAACTCTTCTGATGGGACTCTTAAGAAATAGTATTGCTGATTCTCTAGCTAAAAACAGAGCAAACAGATAAGTTTTGTAAGGCACACTCTTCCTAAGCTTGCATAAATCTATATCATAAATACAATACTCCAAGTTATTTATCAGAAAGTCAAAAAAAAAAAAAAACCAATAGTCACAGTTTTTTTTTTTTTTTATGTAAACAGTTTTATATTCTCAAGAAGTGCAAACAGTTAGTTGCTTAACCATGTATACATACTCAAAATCTCATGCTACTTTCCATATATGCATTTATATTTCTAGCATGCAAATAAAACCGTGCAGGTAAAACAACAATTTCCGAAAAGCCCAATAATCCAAAAGATGGTGAGGTGAACATTTAAAACATGATGCTGAAGTCCCATGCCAATAATACAGCACTTTACATCCCACAGACAGACCATGCTTTCTAATCAAGCAATGTTACATTAAATTAACTAACCAAAAACAGTGAGCGGAAAGAAGTGAGCCATTAACAAACCTGCTCAAACTCTAACATATGATCTTCGACTGTTGCAGAGACAACCGGGTATCCCATTTGCTTTGTCCAAGTGTTCATGAGAATGCTTACAGGTTCACCAGATTCCTCCTCAAGAACAGCCCATAAATCTTCAGTCTTTGCATTCGAGCATGCATATCTTTTAATGTATGAAGCCAACGATCTCTAATTACACAAAGTCGCATGTCATGAATCATGTCAATTGTCACAGAAGAATACTCGATATGATCATATGAAAACCCAACAAAAGAAAATATACCCAATAGAGATGGCATTAGAACTGGATGGATAATTGGAGATGTGCTTGTAAAATGACATGTGATTGATGCATACCATTAAAAAATGAAGGGTAAAATTTATACTGGCTGTAAGACCAGCAATGCTTTACAAAGCAGAATGTTGGGCAACCAAGAAACAACCCATTATTTTTTTATTTTTTTTATGGATAAGAAACATCACATTATAAATTGCTTATCTTTCAACAAAGAAACAAACAAACAAACAACAAATACATATACAAATAACTGAGATGAGGTTGTTGAGATAGTGAGTGACAAGATTAGCAAGGATAGAATCAAAAAGAAAAGAAATGCACTTGTGGAAGCTTAGGGGAAGCGCCAATAGGTGACCAGATGAGAGAGTTGACAAATGGTTCAGTCATGTGCAATGAAGACCAATGACTACACTAGTGAGGAGTCATTGTCAAAGTTGAAGGTGTTAAAAGAACTAAGGGAAAGTCAAAAATGACTTGAATTGAAGTGGTAAGAAAATATATTAGTTCTTATGATTTACGAAAGATATGGCCCCAGATAAAGGAATTGTGGAACAGGATTCGGGTAGCTGACCCCAACTGGTTGAAATATGGCTTTGTTGAGCTGAGTTGAGTTGAGAAACATTAGTTACATGAGATTCTCATTTTTTATTGGTCAACCAACATGTTCTTTCATTTTAAATGTTCAATGAAAACATCACTAAAATCACTCTCTCAGCTAATAATCACGTACAATAGGAAGCCCATTTACGATCATTGATCAACTTATAAAATTTGAATGCTAGCACCCTGCCAATATGTGAAAGTTTGTGACATTATATGATAGAAGTTGCCATCCTACAATTGTAACAATTTCTCACTTTCCTCTAAGTGAACGGGCAATAATAAGTGCCATATGGCACTACAATAAAATTCAAAACATAAAAATAATGATGTAGCACAAGAGAAAGATACCAAAAATTGATGTAAAATAATTCCAAGAGGTTCAAATAATTATGAGATTCAAAGTGCGTAAGCAAGATAATTCAAGAATTGAATTTTAAAGCAATAAAGTAGCCACAAAATAGAGGAAATCAAGAAAGAGAATGGTAGGATAGAGGTTAGAATGAAAAGGAACAGAAAAGAAGAAGAAAATAAAGAAAAAGACCCAAAAAGGGTATTTCTGTAATTTTGGACATAAAGTCCGAAAATTACCAAAGTACCCCTCCAATGCATCAAATAACAAATATTATCAATTAATATCAAAAGTTACAAAAATTCATTTTACTGCAAACGAATATTCCAAAATTTGGTATGAATGAGAAGTAAATAATAAGTGTGTTATACCTGTTTCACGACAATTAAAAAACAAATACTTTGCCATATATGAGATAAAAAAACATTTTGAAGAGTTGCTTCATATCTTTATTTGCAGTTAGAAGTAATAGAGTTTGTATCGCAATGCACTATGGTGAAAATAATATAAAAGTGTTGGGACTCATAAGAACTATAACAACTACAAGGATGTCTTCAAAACAGTTCAAAAACCAAAACATAATAAAGGGAAATGCTAATACATCTTCACAAAACATCACCAACCGATTACTGCATCTTCACCAAACATCATCGACCGAATCTAAAAAATGGGAATAAATATATTCATAGCTACACTACATCCAATTTGCGAACCCCCTCGTCACATAGTTTCAGTTTCAAAAAATTTCTAGTTTTATCAAAATTTCTAGAGAGAGTAAACCATGTAAGGAGACACAGAGACATTCAAAATCGAATGACCTTACCTGAAAACATTCAGGACCAAGATAGCTTTGCAGCATCCGGATAACAGAGGCACCTTTTTTATAACTAATTGCATCAAAAATTTCATCAATCTCACCAGCATGACCAATCTCCACCTGAAATACAAGCTTTCTACTCGATGAATTATTAAGATAAAACTTAGAATTAGAAAACACAGAGCTAGTAAGCAGTAACATTTCCAAGGAAGCTTCACGTAGAATGATTGAAATGTGGACCACTAGTTCTAACCTCAATAGGGTGTGATTCAGCAAGTCCATCCAGCTTAAGACCCTCAGTAATTTGGTCAAGAAATTGAGTCCAAATTTTCCATTCAGGAAATAAGCTATCAGTTGCTAAATAACTTATCTGAAAACAAAAATCATCGAATGAATGGTTTAATAGCTTATTGAAAAGAACCAATACTACCTTTACTTAGTAAAATCAAATGTCTCAGAAGAAATACCCATGTTGCAAACCCCTCATTAAGCCACAAGTGTGTCCACCATTCCATTGTTACAAGATTTCCAAACCATTGGTGCGCCAGTTCATGGGCTACCACAATTGCAACCTGAACAGAAGCAAACTCACATGCTGAGACATTTCCATAGAATATGTCATAGAACAATAGATGCATGAATCCATAATAGCAAGAGGTGGACTAAATTTTGACAAACATGTAGAATTTTAGTAAATATACATTACCCTTTGCTTGTTAGCAGCCGCAGAATGCCTATCATCATAGAGCAAAGCCGTTTCACGGTAAGTGACCAAACCATAGTTCTCCATAGCCCCAGCAGCAAAATCAGGGATGGCAACCATATCCAATTTGGGCAATGAGTATGGCACGGCAAAGTATCTGTATGGCTTCAGATAAAAATTAGATGTTGGAACTGACTCACAGGGAAAATCGTTAGGAGACTAATAACAAGGTATAATATGGTTGGTAGTATCCATTAAAATTTAACACACTCAGCTGTTATAAAGATGATGGCAATGGTTTGAACAAATTAAAAAAACATACATTTTATATAGATCGAGCGTCCGAACAGCAACATCCAAAGCAAAGTTTCCTTGATTTCCCTTCCCAACTTGACAGTATACCCGAACTTTAACTCCTGAACAGAGATTTATAGACTAATACCATTAGGAATAAGGGATGCCCAATACAAGAGCACAAGTAGAGGATAGTGTATGATCATACCATCAGACGTCTGCTGTTCTACATAATCAAAAAGACCAACGACAATAGCCACCAAATAAGTTGACATAATTGGTGATTCCTGAAAGGTTACTGTCTTGACATGTCCATCAAGCTTTTCTTGAACGACTGGCATATTGGACAACGCCATCAGTTCAGATGGCACATCCAATGTCATCTTGAACGTAGCCTGAAACACGATATGTTTGTCAAGGAATGGAGACAAGCAATAACCAAAACTGGTACACTTCACAGTATTTGAATAGAAATTCCAAAAGTATAAATACCGCTCCTCCCATCTATATAGAACAACAGAAACCAAAACATGACAACAACTGAAACAGAGAAACAAAGATAAACATTTTAATCTGTTTGAAGAGAAACTTCTATTAGATATTCAATAACTGCTTTTCTCTGGAAAGGTATTGTCTCCTCACACTCAAGGAGTATAGAGTGTGATAGTTCACTAGACTCAAATAATTTCTTATTTGTTTCTGTTTTTTTACTAGGAACAATAATTCTATTAATATTATTATCATAAAAAAGTCTCTACTTGGTTTCCATGTTGATATAAGTGCATTAGGTAACCTTAAACACTACTTCATGTTCTTGTGTAACTTCAGCTTTTAAGCTTATGAACATAAGAATAGAGGTGTCCCATCCTCATGGACCTCATCTCATGGCCATATATTTTGGAACTTGTTTAACTTTTTTTTTCTTTTTCAGTGGTTACCTTTTGGTCTCACATGGACTAAGAGAAAAGCCTCTCATGAATTTCTCAAAACTAGTTGATTCCTATTGGTTTGGCAACCCAATAAGAGATGAATAGTTCGGCTGTGTGGATTTTATTTCTAAAACAAATGTGTGCTGAACTAATTTGAACCATGCCATGGTGCACCGCAGAGCATGTGTTTGTGAGAGGACCCAATTTTATACTTTTATTTTCTTCTTTGTTTTCCAAAATATTGTACATAAGTCAAGTTTTCTTTATGGTACAAATTTTTCCTTGTGCGCAAGATATCATCTTATAACCATTTAGATTCAAATCCAAGGGAGCTGTTTCTCTAGGCAGATTTAGAACAACCTTAATGACCTTTAATGGCCTTTGCATGAGTGGTCTTCTTCTATAAGAAAGGACTATCTCTACTTTTTCTTTTGGTCGGGGTGGGGGGGATTTTGATACCCCTTTTCTTATGACGATCAATAGTAAAATCACAAAACAGAAATCAAGTAAAACGATATCAAACTCTCACCAAAGCAAATCAAATAAAGAGAAAATTCATTCAGACACAATCTTAACAAAAACAAAAAAAGGAGAAAGAAAGAAATATTGTGCAACACCTTAGCAGCTGGTTCGTCCCAACATGGAAAACATCGCCTGGCATCAGCAGGCTCAAATTGTGTAACCGCCATGTTCTTCTTCTCCCCCTTGAACTCATAAGTACTACACACAAATATTTTTTTAAAAAGTAGATTAATATCAGCAAATAAAATGACGAATCATAAAAAGAAAATGAAAGATGATCATATTACCTTCTGTAGAAACCTTTCATCTTATCATTAAGGGTTCCTTCAAAGCCAATCGTCAAAGTCCCCTCTCCAACAGGAAGGACGTCATCGAACTCCATCACAATAATCTCGTCTTTTTCCACCATTTCAACCTCCGAAGGAAGAAATTCCTGATTTGAATCGAAATAAATGAATATAAAATAAGCAAAACCGCTTCCATACCGAATCATTCAGTCAATAACGATCGAAATACACAAGCATTTAAAACATAAAAAAATCTAAGTAGAAGAGAAGCTGACAGAGACTATTTATACCTTGGAAGAGCTTCGATTCTTGAAGCACACAGAACCATTATCGACAACGAGATCAGCTGCATTGAGAACGATGAATCTAGTCTCTGCTACTATATCGACATCGATCTCGACTGTTCCAGTGAATTTACAGGCGATTAGATCTGGTTTGAGCCTCAGATCGTAACGTTTCGGGACTGCGAATTTCGGTAGTCTCGGTTGTCCTTTGAACTGCTCGGACTTCGGCTCCGCCTCCATCTCCTCTCACTCTCTCTCTCTCTCTCTCTCTCGCTTGGACGAGCGATTTGATTTATAAGACGAAAGATTCTGGCTAAGTGTCTGTAGTGTTTATGGTGAATTATACGCTAACACATATTGTGTTTGTGGTTCAAAAAAGGGTTCAGGTGTTAAAAAAGAGAAACCAAATTCAAAAACACATTATGTGTCAATCAATGGCACGTCTACATAGGCCTGTGTCAACACAGACAATCATTCTGGCTTGCGGTGACAAGTTCCAGTGCTGGAAGACACGTGTCGAACAAGTGAAGTATCATCTCTAGTGCAGTTCTGTGCCGTACAGGGCTTTTGCCACGTGTTCTTCACACCTCGCTAGTTCCTCCAAGTCTAAAATGGATTTTCTACCGTTACCCTAAGAAAGAAAAAAATAGCATTAGATGTGATGGTTCAATTTTTTCAGAGGAGTTGGGATGATGGTATGATAACTTAGAAAGCGGCTAAAGTTGGAATGACATTAGGGCTTGCAGCGCCAAAAAATGATATATATTCTTTGGGAGATTTTTTCACTTTTTGGTACTGATGTCTCGGCCCTGATGTCATTCCAACTTTAGCCACTCTTTAAGTTGTCTTACCAAATCCTCAGTGCACCAAGAGAGACCCAGGTATTATGTGAATGGATAAAAAATGCTCACCTCAACGAATGCTAACCACTGCTCTTTGTCAGGCGGTGGGCACATCAGCGCTGAAAAGTGAATATGTGTCCCTCAAAAAAATGAAAATCACTTTTCAATGCTGATGTGTCCACCCCTGACAAGGAACAGTGATGAGCATTCGTTAAGGGAAGTGTTCATAAACCGATCCCAAGGATTATATTTTTCTCCTAAAAACCAAAGGAGAGTAAAACGAAAAGAGAGCAAATGTTCTGTTATCAAAATTGTTGTGATCGACATGTGATATACATAAGGTTAAAAGTTATAAATAAAAAGTGTTCATTTCAAAAAATACTGTCTAATGAGCCCCAAATTCATAAAAACAAAAAAATGTCTTGGACATCTCATGGTCACACCAATTTCTGTCAAATAATAATAATAGTAAATTCATAAGAACAGACAGGTCGCTCGGGTTGAAAAAATTTCAGCTTGTTTGAGAGGTTGTTGAAATTTGTCTTCAATAATGTCTGAAATCATCTACAAGAATTGACAGGTTCATTTAACTCGTTCACATGATAAAATAGATTTTAAGGTCTTTAAGTTGGGATTGTACCACCCTAGGTTTCCCGTTCTCAGGCTGTCTATATATCCCAATCAATGTAAAATTAAACTTCGAAATAAAGTTTTGAAAAAGATTTTCAAAACACAAGAATTAAAACAATAACAGAAAAGCCAATAATGGCTTCCGTTTTCAACACGGGTGCCCTCACATCACACCAAGTGTTGAGGTATCAATGTATCAATATTTTTAACTGTCAACCATGCATTGAAAGGGATTCATGCCATCTACCAATAGATGGTGTTATCATGATCCTATGTAGTGGAACCCTGTAACGAAAACCTATAGTTTTATGCATTTTAGGTCAAAACGGATCATCTCCTGCTCCTTATGACCTGTTAACAGGTGGCAGGATATGATTGGCAGGAAAAACTGATTAACAATTTTTGAAATATGATTATCACATGTTCTTACCAATCATGTTGTGCCACCTGTTAGACATGACCTTAACAGGCCAAAAGGGAAGGGGGGAGAGAGAGAGGATCCTTTTTTCAATTTTAGGTGCACTGATGTTGATTGTGACAAGTGCTCCAACATTTTTACCCATGCCATATAGGCCTTGTATATAGCTAGGGCTTCCGTTACGGAAGATCGGGGCTCATCATTTAAAGAGCGCTAAGATTAGAAGACAGTTTTCTTGCACGACATATAGACACGGCATCATGATGATTGAACAAGTTAGCTTACAGCAAACTCAAGCCTTGCATTGGCATGATACTTAAGGTGCCATATCAAGTGCACCACACTCCTGATGTGACCACTCAGGAGGGGGAATCAAAAATCTCCAAAAAGTGAATTGATTCCGCCCCCCGAGTGGTCCCATCAGGGGTGTGGTACATACGATATCATCCCGATACTTAAACCTTAGCATCCCACATTTAAAGGGGTGGTAATTCGTGTTGGCAGTTTGGGTTCGGTTCGAGTCGTGTCAAGATAAGGGTATGTCTATATGGCTTAATCCGAATCTGACCCATTTATTAATCATGTTAAAGCAGATTAACCCATTTCGATTCAAAACATGTTTACAGTTAATCCGAACCCGCTTATTTCATGTTGGGTTCACAAGTTCTATGGTAATTCATGTTGACATGTCAGATTCGTATCATGTCAAGTTAAGGATATATGACTATATGGCTCAACCCAAACCTGACCCATTTATTAATCATGTCAAAGTGGGTTAACCGGCTTGATCTGAAGCATGTTTACAGCCAACCCTACTTATTTCATGTTGAGTTCATGTCAGGTTCATGGGTAGTATCGAATATTACCTCCCCTACTCAAACCCATGCATACCTTCCTTCCTAATAAGTGGCTTGCATGGATGTAAGACTAGAGGTATGCGAATTGAACCTTATTCGAAAAAATATGCATCGAGGCCCATCTATGATGGGAGCACCACGCTTCTAGCATCTATACAAAATATTTTTTCTTGACAAACTATTTTTATAGCATTTAAGACTAGAGATTTCCTTATTCCTAATTCTATCGTGTTTTCCACACTATTAGTGATACGTGGAAGTCATTTCAAAAGTCACGTGAGGGTTCCACCAACCTCATTTTGACACCGATGGCAGATGTTCTGTCCAAGATTTTCCATCCAGGACATTCATTTATTCCATGTGAAGCCCCATGGTGTCCTGGATGGCAAATCCTAGACAGAACATCTTTTTTGGATGACAGAACATCTTCTCCATCCAAAAAAGATGTTCTGTCCAGGATTCCATCCAGGATGGTGTCCAAGACACCATGAGGCTTCAAATAGAATAAAATGGGCGGAACTTTGATAAAATTTCAAAGTTTTGGCCATTTTATTTCATGTGAAGCCCCATGATGTCCTAGATAGAACCCCTCTCTCTCTCTCTCTCTCTATGTGTTTGTGTGTAAAAATGTGTTCTCTCTCTTTTTGTGTCGCAATTTTATCTTCCCTCAACAATGGTGATTGAAAAATCAATGACTTTGGCTTAGGTTTTCATTGGAACCTTTCTACCATAACTTGAGAACTCTGGCTACTTCAAGTGAACGCCTATTTCCTTTTAAGCCTTAGACAAGTTTACTTAGATATTCTTAGTACACCCCATCCCTCCCCCAAAAACATGTAGGTCCCAACTCAATGTAAAGGGGCAACAACTCACTTAAGTAGTAGTGTCAATATTATTCTTTTTTTTGGTCAATATTATTCTATTTTGAAAGGAATGTTTTAATTTTTTATGTGTGTCTTACCCAATAAATAAATAATGTATTTATATATACAACAGAATATCAGAAGAAAATGGCAAAATATGTCTTAGATATTGCTTGGCAAGTACATCATTTGAAACCTAAAACCGTTGAGCCATTGATAGGTTTCCCTAAACCGGTCAACCCGGGATCCCCAGGCCAACCCAGATTGCATCCAAACAGATTTCGTGTTTGCCAACCTAAACCTGTAAATATTCAGCAGATTCAGCCTGGCTGGTGGGTCGAGCCAGTAATTGTCATCCCTCTCATGCTAGATCTATAATGCATCTTTTGGAATCATTGGGTTTATAGTGGGTGGCAAATTGGGATCTCATCATTAATTATCTCATATAAACCTGTCCATAATTTAGTTCATTTCTGGTTAGAAGCAACTGGTATGTATTTTGGATCTGATTAGTGGGTATGGATCAACCCTAATTCAACACAAATTAAGCCAATTTACAAAGCATAAACAATCATTTATAACAATTAAGACCAGGTCTTGAGTGTCTTCTAGCATACTTTGTAACCTTTTATAAGTAAGAGAGTGATACTTTTTGTTTACAATTGAAAGCCATTGAACTTAGGTCACACTTCTAAATCAATATGGTAGTGTTGTAGACAACTAAATCTGGTTTTTCAATGTGGCATATCAAGGACAATGACATTTTATTCTCCTTAAACTAATTAAATGTGAGTGCAGAGTAAGGTAGGTAGTAGATTTCCCTTTTTACTAGATTCCATGTACTAAAATGTTATGGATTAGCACTGATGTTGGGCTTTTCAATTTAGCATTCCTCTTATTCTTATCTCAGGTTATTTAAGTAGAATGCATTTCTAGGAATCTATGCTCTATAAGCATCACTGGGTAAGAAAGTAGCATTTGCTTTACCTTAGTTGATTCCCCTTAAAATGATGGAATGAAGTGCAGAGTAAGGTAATGGGCAGATGTCTGTTTCTTAGTCAGATTTGTTGTACAAAAGTATTCTAAATCAGCACTGATGTTGGGCTTTTCACTTGAGCAGTCGTTATTCTCAATAGGTGATTTAAGTGAAATGTAGAATAATGTAGCAGCACGTATCAGCCTTTATTGGATTCTTTGCATTTTGTAATTCAGAATGCCTACATAGTACACACAGTGACAAAGCTAGTTTTAAATCGATTTTTCAGACATAGCCCAATGAAATGCGAAGTCTCAGAGTTTTTAACACCTTGGATTGCAGATTTCATAGGCTTTTTACTATGGAAAATAAAGACTTTATAAAGCTATTATAACAATAACTCCATTCAACTCGACAAAGCCTTAACCCCAATTATCGGGATCGGCTACATGAATCCTATTCAGCCATTCCACTCTATTTAGGACAATTAAAAAATTTGTTGAAGAGAAATTACTGTGTAACTTACCTGATACTTCTTTTCGGGTCATTCTGAACAACACTCATGACATACAATAACATCTTGTTAAAATTTATAGAGGCACTCCCCTATTCAAGTAAGGCAAATGTAAGAAAATTTAAAATTTTACTTCTGAAGCATTAAGTACCAACAACAATTGAAGTTACTAGATCAAGGATTCCACATCAATTCAATAGCCTTGCAACTACTCTGCTGTTACAATTGTTATCTACAAGCCAACTGTCTGAAGTAGCTCATCAAGAGAACTTTGTTGCTGTATATTTTGAACCCACGTTTGTTGGCTCTGCTTGAAAGTCATGGCAATCTAAGGCTGGACATGGATTGCAAAAAAACACCCTTCTATTTCTTCTCCCTTCTAATTGGTAAAGAACTATTGAAAAAGAATAATTCTTGAGCAAGCCAAGGGATTTTAAGATTCATTTCAACAGCCACAAGAAGCATCATAAGAATAAAAGATATTGTTCGCCATGCTCTACCTTCACATCAGTCTAGCATTGTTATTCTTTTAATGTCAAAGTCACAATGAGATTGTGTTAGTGTCTCTTATGAAATAGGAGAGTAGAATATCAGGGCCCTTTGCCTCTGTTTTCAATGGAAACTACTTGATGAAGATTAATAGTTAACAATCTGTGGCACATTTACAGAGGTTCAAACACTTGTTGATTACAGACAATCATTCTATGCTCCTATATGGAAGAACATCATACATAACATTAGATACACCATTGTTTAATTCACTATAATGTTTCTTGTTGCAAGACTACTAATAAGATATTCTATGTTACATACGGTTCCCTATATCCAACAAGTCATACCCATGTCAAGTTCTGGCAATCACACTAGTATAAGTGCAACATATTGATGTCCTTGTACATCCTGTACTTATCAGAATACTCATCTTAATTCATAGCTTAGCTCTCAAGGTTGTAACAGTCACTCAAACCCTTTCTTCCTCAGTAATTTCTAATTGGAGATGCAATACAAAAATCTCTCTAGAACTTCCTGTATGCCAACTCCTGAACTAATTCTGCAAGGGAGCTCTCATTTCTAATGTTTTGCACCCACTTTGCATTGATGTGAACCCGCTCAATGCTTTGCTTCAAAGTCCTTGCAATTGAAGGCTTGATACGACTTGCGAAGAACTCCTCTATTTCATTTGCCTTCTCCTCCGATAGAAACTGAAACAAGAAAAGACTAATCCCATTGATGCACGATCCTTTCAAATCACTCGAGTTAAAATGAGGTATATAATATTCACTTCAGCAATTAAGATGAGCCCACCTTACCCTGCTTCATCCAAAAATATAAAATATAAAATATCAGAAGAAAATTTTCATTACAGACCGGTGAGACGATGGCACTGATGAAATGGGTTATAAGAAATCCAGAACCCCAAGTCTTTGAGATGTGATCCCAGTTACTCTGCATTCCAATCATAAGAACCCATTAGACCAAAGAAATCATGGGAGTAGAGTCATTTGTCTTACTATATTTTTGTCAATTGCCGTTCCCTTCCTCCCTCCCTCGCTCTCTCTCTCTCTCTCTCTCTCTCTCTCTCTCTGCCATTTTCCTTTTCTTTTTCTTTTTTTTTTTGGTAGTGAAGCCATGGCCCTAGATAGAGTACAGTTGTGGAACATGATTTGTGTAGCCAACCCCAAGTAGTGGGGATAAGGCTTTGTTGAGTTGAGTTTTCTTAATGAAGGTATTATTGTAATTGTGATAGTATAAGAGTTGAATAATATGGAAGGGGGGATCGATCAAAATCACTAAAAAATTCTTTTCTAGGCTTAGCAATTCTATACTAACATCACTGGTTCATGAATTACTCTAGTATCTTTAAGTATCATCTACAGATAAGGGAAGAGACATTACACAAATGATCAAGTGCATTTAGTCATCTTACAGACTAATGCACCCATGTAGAATAAAGGATGATGCATGAAAATAAAAACAAAAAAAGTTGCTTGCATTCATTTATTTGATTAGAGAGGCTTCTAAGGAGGTTAGATAAAGAATTTATTTAAACAGGAGAAAAGAGTACCCTGAGCCATTCCCATGCCGCTTCACGCCCCTCCCTACTTACTGCAAGTCCCAAAATTGCATCTTGACTTCTTACCTGGGTAAAAGGGTTAGAACTAAACTCAGTACCTTCATCAAAGAGAATTTTAGTGCACACTTAAAGAAAATTTTTGAAACTATAAGAAAATAAATTACAATACCTCAGAAGATATCAAAAAGTTCAGAGCTTCAAGAACAACACCAGAATCTGGACAAGATGCTAAAGAACCTACAAAACATGAAAAGAAAATCATCACAAAATGGACAAGACTCAAATTTTCTAATTAACTCTCAATTTGAATTGCAGTTACTTAGAATGCGTCCTTTTTCCTGGCTCAGATCAGTCTCCCTATAAACTCTTAGAAGAGATTCATAGCCCGATCTGTTCGATGTGCTGACCTTCTGCATCACAGAAACATATGCTGCCTGCAAAAATATTTGTAATGACACATCAGTAAAGCAACACATATAGGATAAAAACAATGGCTCGATTTGTACTTTGAGTTTGTTAACCTTTCTTGTGTCAGAAGGGAGGAGTGGAGTATTTCTATCATCTAAGAAAGCATGAAAACGTCTAATGCCTTCATTTTGTGTTGCATCATGTCCAAATAGAGCAAGTGCAGTCAAAATCTGCCCTCTCAACATAGCATCCAAGTGGCTCTCCCCTTGCCTAGGCTCCCAACCTAACTTCCTGTTGAGAAAATCCATCAAGAAAGCATCGAAGGATGAAAACTGGAAATAGTAGATCTTGTTCTTTATTGGATCTGGCAAAAATAAGTCATCAGATGTAAAATTACAAATTTCATAACTGCTAATATAAAGGCACCAATTTAAATGACAAATTAACAATTCTAAAAGTGCCATTTAGTAAATAGCTAGGATCTCACACCCCATGGCCTTGTGTAGATAAACTTGTTGGGCAACTTCTGGATCTGCAGTTGTAAGAGGTCTAGACACAGTGTTTGGTTTGCAAGCTTCTGTGAGAAGTCAGAAGTCAAAAATCCAATTTCCTGAAGAAGCATTTGGAGGGTGGTTTCCTGGAGATGTTGAAGTTTTGACTTTTACAAGGAGTAAAAAAAATGTTTGCCCGTGTCTTCACCCGTTACAAGAAGGGGATCAACACCTCTTTTTGACCTCATTTGACCATGATTAACAAAAACTCAGGATCAGGATTAGCTGATCCTGATCTGGAGGTCAAACCAACATAAATTAGTATTAATGAAACTCAAAGATCAACCGATCCCAATCAGATTATGGATTGGATTGGTTTGACCGATCCCAATTTGTATCACTCGATCTAGATTGGGATTGGCTGGTCCTTGAAACCATGATTTGACTGCAGCCCTGTTCAAGGCAGAGCAGAGAACCCACAGCCCACTCCCTCTCACATTCCTCTCTCTCTCTCTCTCTCTCTCTCTCTCTCTCTCTCTCTTTCTCTCTCTCTAGCAGCATGTTGAAATATACTAATTTATGTATCTCCTAACACCTTAAGGTTTTGGTAGAGTTGGTAAATTCACTGCTATCATGGGTAAATTCACTGCTATCATGGTAAAAATGCCAAGCCAGGTCGCAAGTTCGAATCCGGTGAAAGTAAAAGTATTTTTCCAGACTTCGTACTGCACGTGTGTGCGCATTATGGACTTGCACCTGATTGCCTGAGTGTTCCCAGGAGAGAACAGTGTTCCTCCTGAGAGGGGTGTTGAAGTATATTAATTTCTATATCTCCAAACACCTTAAGGTTTTGGGAGAGTTGGTTAATTCACTGTTAACACAGCGGTGGGTTCAACCCACCTCTTTTCTCCCTCCTTTTCATCACCAATTATGGTTTTCCTTCTTGACTAACCTAGCTTCAGTCACTGGCAAAAATTGGGCCATTTTTCCAATAGATAAAACATTAACAACCCATGGACTCACGTCTGATAAACCTAGCTGTTTCCTTGAGAATGTGGGATGGAGGGTTTTATTTAGATGTGTGTTGTTATCTGCTGTTTATCTTGAGAATGGGTTCTATGAAAATAGAATGGGCATACTTTGCCATTTATCTAGGTCTATTTTGAGAATGGGTTTTGTGATACACTGTTTCATCACCTGTTTCCTTTGTTTATCTAAAATTTCCTTTGTTGTTAATCTGGGTTTCATTATTTGCTGTTTTTTCTTGAGAATGGATTTTATAGTAAAAATAGAATGGGTTTACTTTTCTATTTATCTGAGTTTATCTTGAGAATGGGTTTTCGTTACCTGCTGTTTCATCACCTGTTTCCCTTGCTGTTTTTGGTCTTTCTTTTCTGTCTTATCTGAGTACCAATTTATGCCTATCTCATTTAGTTTTACTCAACATAAACAGCTTGTTTGAATGATCAATCTATCTGCTCATCATCTCTATCTATATTGATCAACTTATCTGATTGGCTTTACTCAACAACAGCTTGTTTCTGTCCATCTGGGTTCTGTTCTCTGATTTTCTGCACCAATTTTGATCTATAATGTATCTAACAGAAGCAGGTATCTTGGCTTTACTCAATTTCATGGAGATACAACAAATGCAGTAGCCAAAATACAAGATATTTGGAAGGACCACACTTAGATTTAGCAAAAATATATAATAGTATCTTATAGTAGCAAGTGACTTTCTAATTTTGGCTTGTCTTGAGAATGAAAATTTCTTCAATACATGTATTTAGGGAGGCTCTTTGCTGTTTATCATAAATTTTCATACTTCTTACTAGTAGAGGTTTAACAGTAGATTACATTATGAAACTGTTCTTCTGCATATAGGAATTCACCTAAACATATTCTGTTTCACTGAGTTAGAATCTTTGAATTCATCTTTTACTTGCAGCACCTGTAGGCTGAAACTCTTCCATCTATGAATGTCAACCTGAAACACTTTTGTTTACTCTGTGATAATTAACATAGTTGAACTGAGCAGGGCTGATTTTGTGTATTCTTTTTCTTTTATCAAATGATTCAGTACCATCCCATGTTTCCCATAATACCTAAAGGTTAAGATAGAGAAATTTAAGGTTATTGGATAAGGATTAAGGATTGATTGTTTGGAAAACTATTGTAAATCAAATGAAATTTAGGGTCTCAATTATAGTTGCAGGGAAGCTTGGTACAAGATGGGAAGCTCACTTCCTACAAAGCTCGTTTGGGAAGTTAATTCCATTCCACTTTCCCAAGTAGTGGGAAGCACACTTTCCAAATATGGGAAGCGCGTTGAAGCAAGTGAAAGCTATCTAGGGAAATGAGTAGAAGCCTCTGGAGAAGCGAGTAATAACGTTTGGGAAGCAATCTAAGAAACAATATTGTATTTTATTTAATGTAAATCCTATGTTGTTAGGATTGTATAAACTATTGTCTATGAGATTTAGTAATGATTTTATAAGAAGAAGAAAAAGACTTAGTATTGAATTTATTGTTTATGTTATTTTATTCCAATCCAATAAAAAAAAGATTCAAATCTAGTGGTTTTTATATAAGTTCTATAGTCTAACTCTAAGAATGCATTCTATCCATTTTTAGTTCCAAAAAATCAAAAAAATGAGAAATGGGCGTTTGGATACACAGAATGCATTCTTAGAATAGCTCCAAATTTCACATTCTAGCAACATTTTTTGGCACTAAAAATAGAAGTGCCAAAAAAACAAAGAATGAATTCTTGGGTTTGTGGGCGCGAGACTCGATGAGCAAACTTATAACCTTGACTCCTCATATCAACACCAAAGGAAAAGCTTCAAATGAGAAGATGATATGAATAACAATCTTGTTGAAATAGAAATTTGTGAATATAAATAAATTTACCAAAATACCCCATTTTATCTTTTTTTTATGGATAGGTTTTGGTGATTATGTTGAGATTGAGCTAAATGATAATTGCACTTTTTTTTTATTGATTATTGGTTCTACATATTCAACAATATGCCAAATTCTTGTATCAATCTAGAAAAAATGGATTTTCTGCATGTCATTGCTAAACAACATCCTGCTTCAGAATATATAAAAAATGGATTCTAGATTAAATGTTACCAAACGTTCATCTACTTAGGAAATGGCTCCAAAATATGAAGAATCTCTATAATCCATTTTCTAAATTCTAGAAGAGAATCAGAAAATGGTTCCCAAACGAGGTTTAAGTTATCTATAAAAAATCTTATGGGTTTGCATAGTGATTTATATGTCATGAATCTTTGTTACTTAAATAATATATGATGTAGGATTTCAATGGCATTAGGCTCATACAATAGAAAATAAATGAAAGAAAACCTAAAAGGAATTTTTATTCAATAAAAATTGAATCTTAAAATTCAAGAATGCTAAAAATTAAAAAAAAAAACAATTCAAAAATTCAAATCTTTGAATAAATACATGCAAGAATCAAATAAATCAATTCAAGAGTGCTCCAATTATATTCAGCAAAAAGTTGAATGCTCCAATTAGTAAATAGAAATAGAGAATTAGAAGAAATAGAAGAGAAAGTTAAGAAAGAAAGAAGGAATTTGAAGAGTGGCGGAAAATCCCCAAATTAGAAGATTTTAAAATTGAAACCCTAGAAAATAGGAGACACAATGGGACACCCTGCCACACCCTTTTATTTTATGTGTAAAATCCTTCTCTGAAGGAATCTTTAAAAGGAAAGGAGTCTAGGGTTGGCCGGATGCTTTAATGGGGTATCAAGGGGTTTAAAGAATTGGGGAAAATTCAAGATTTTAGTGAATTGGGGTTAGGAATTAGGGAAAGAGGTAGAGAAGAGATTAATGGGTTATGGAGAGGTAGGGTTGAAGGGAATTGAGGTTTGATTGGACGGATGAAGAGTAATTAAAAAAGGTATCTTGCTGTAAATTTTCTATACAGAAATTTAAGAAAAGAAAGAAAATAAAAAACAAGAATAAAGATGATGGAAGTAACAAGAGAGATGATGAAGAAAGATGATGATGAGGACATTAGAGCAAGGTGGGGTCCACACTTGGCCTTGGTGGGGTCCATGAATGAAGCGATTTATGAAAGATGCAATGTTATATGGTTTAAAAAGGGTCTTATAGGGGGGGAGAACATTTATTTTATGTGTCCATGTAATAAAGTCAATAGTGCCAAGATGTTGGTTGTTTTTTTTTTTTAAGTAATCTCGTTTTTTATATTCACCTCACTTTTCTAAATGTCAAAACTTGTCATTTTGGCTTGATTTTGGTGTAATTAGATAGGTTATTCAGTTACCTTTTTAACAAGACCAATATTACGCAAATCCGATGTAATTTGGGAATGTTATGACCAAATTACTAAGG
>JAOXJP010245269.1:0-22681 GCA_025762735.1 Platanus orientalis | reverse complement strand
TTCTTTGGGTTGCTCTGTGGGCTCCCTCCCAACCACATATTGTGGGCTTCCACTAAGGGCTTCTCATAAGAACTCTGCGATATGGAATCCAGTGGTGTCTCGCATTCAAAAAAGGTTGGCCGGATGGAAAGGGAGTTTCCTCTCAAAGGGTGGGAGACTGGTTCTGTTAAAATCGGTCTTGGCAAGTCAAGTCTTCCTACTTACTTTCTATCTCTCCCAACCATTCTTGCTTCAGTGGAGAAGAAAATTGAACGATGTCAAAAGGAATTTTTGTAGGGCAAGGGGTCTCAAAGTGACGTCTTGCATCTAGTAGCTTGGGATGATATTGTAGACTTAAGAGGCTTGGCAGTCTGGGCATTAATCATATTCATGATATGAATAAGGCCCTCCTCTTTAAATGGATGTGGCATTTTGGCAGAGAACCGGAAAGTTTATGGAGATAGGTGATTGCTAGCAAATATGGCCTTTCAAATGATTGGATGTCTAAAGCTCCTCCCCCTCCTTATGGTTGTAGGAGTTGAAAGGCAATCATGAATAGTAATGCTGAGTTTTTCCAAGGGATCAAAATTGATGTGGGTTTGGGTTCTAAAACTTTATTTTGGAAGGATAGATGGTGCTCTTCTTAGACCCCTTATGGTGGAAGCCCCCCGTATTTTTCGCTTAGCCAGAAATAAGGATGGCAGGGTTAGTGATTTTGGGTTCCTGCAGGGAACACCGGGTCTTGGAATGTGGATTTGAATAGAAGACTCAACAACTAGGAAATTGAATAAATGGGAAACTTGTTTGAGATTATTGGTCCTATTTGTTTGAGTCCGGATAAAGAGGATCATCTTGTTTGGGAATTCTCTAAGGACGGCATGTTCAGTGTGAAGTCGTGCAAGGAGGCTAAATGGTCAGGGATGCTCTCGGGTGTGGGCTGGAATCTATTATGGAAGCTTAAGATCCCCTCTAAAGTGGCATTCTTTCTGTGGACCTAATGCAGTGATATTAACATGGCTTGAGAAGTTCCAACCTTTGTGGAAGCCCAAGATCAAGAACAAAGGAAGCAAGAAGACGATATAGTGCTATCCACAAGATTTTCCCTTTATTTTTCTATTTTAAGAATTATTTTAGTTGTTTTCTTTCTATTTTATGAAGGTTTTAGTAATGGGATTAATGTAATAAGACCATATGAGCCATGTGGAGGAGTTAAAATTAATTTAGAATAATTTACGACTGTTTTTATGAATTTTTAAGATTTTTTTTTTGAATTTTTCTGGGTTTTTTTGGCTTGACCGTATATAGAAGGGGTATTTTGGTCCAATTTGGTATAATTCCTAATTTTTTATTATAAAAAGGTCACAAAGATCTCATGTACAGGGAGTTGAAGTAAATTTATGAATTCAAGTTGGTTTTTGAAGCCCAAGGTTTAGCTACATCTTTACATCTCTCACGGTTAGGTGAGTTTTTCATCTTCTTTTTGTTCTTTCTTCTTCTCCTATTTTCTCTATTATGTTTACTTATTCTTAAATCATTCTTTAAATATTCTGCAGAAAATTCTTTATTATTTTTTTTAATTTTATTTTCTTACATTCTTCTTTAATCTGCTTTGTTTCTATACATCATCCCTCACGTCCTCCATTCTTTTTTTTCTTATTATTCACCTTCTTTAAACCGTTTTTTTGTGTTATAGAAAATTTTCCAGTAAACCTTATTTTTCTAATTACTCTATCATCTTCCCATAAAAACCTAATTCCTTTTAGGTTTAGCCTTCCCATAACCCAACACACATAACCATATAAGAATCCTCAATTTCCAACCCTAAAATCTAGGGTTTTTTGAAGTTTTCTCAATTCTTGAATCTTTTGCATTATTTTCTTGATCTATATTCAATTTCCTTAGATTTATTGCTTCCCTTTGATATAATCCATTCATTCTTAAATTAGTTTCTTTGATTGTTTTGATTAATTTCTTTAAAGATTTGGTTTCTTGAATATTTTTTAAAATTTTCAACATTCTTTAATTTCAAGAAACTTTCTTTTAGGCTTTTGTGGTTAAATAATTCTTGTAGGAATCCTTTCCCTTTGGATCCTACATCATAGAATCAGCTATTATATATGAGACCCGGGATAAAATCCCGTCTTTACCCACTAATTTTCCACTTAGATCACTAATAGCTAATCACTGTTGACTAGAAAACATGATTAAAAAAAGAATACATCTTCATTGAACACATTGGTAAGAAAGGAAGAAATCAGATTGCATCTTCATTGAACTTATTAGTAGGCAAGTACTGGTGAAAAAAAAAAAAAAACTGATGATGACAACCCAATATGCAAAAATCTATAGTAGAAGGAAAATTTCTCAGTTAAGAAAAAACAAACTAATTTTTTAGCAAAGATTAATGTCAGGAAATCACAAGTCAAAGTTCACCTTGTACATTTCATGAAGGAATTGCCGAGTATAGTGTCTGATGAGGATATCTAGAATGGATTCCCAGCTAGCCATATGGTGTGCAATGGTCAGCTGGCGGAGATAGACTGGTGCTCCCTCAACATCAGCAAGAGCTATGAGGCCTCTCTGTAATAAAGTGGTGTTATACGAAAAATAGGCAAGAGCCAGTTGCACATATACACATATAACAAAGCATTAAATAGGTAAGAGCTAGAAGCACATCCATACACAGACACATACATTGTTTACACTATATCAGTATTGATGCAAATCAGTACAGAAGAGGAAGCCTAGGAAAATAGTTGGGATTGTTATTGTGGGAGGCCTAGTAAAACTGATGAGAAGCCATATCTTCAAATCCAAACATTGGATCATCATGAAATTTCAACCATAGGTGGGTTTCAAGTACATTGAAATGCATTTTGTCTTCAGTGATCTGATAAGTGGATGAAGAGATGTATGTAATCAACTGATCCTCCGATGCCAAGATTTGGTCAAAAACAAAAGAATCCAAAAGATGAATCTCCCAACCCCATAGTGCTTATGGATTAAATTTTATATGGTTTTGTTAATTTTAAGAGTTATTCTAGCCAGTTGATTGTGGATCTTAGATTTTTCTAGTTGTCTTTCATACACATGGGTCCCACAATAGGACCAAAGGAGATTCTATGTCGTATTTTGGGTCATCAGTCTTAGACTTTTAGTTTGCCCAAAAGGTTTAACTACAGTTTGAGTGCGAGTAGGGACATTTAATGGGATTTATATATGTGATTGCTAGAGGGTTCCCGGGCGTAGTAATTTTGATTTTATATTGAACAAGAGTGCCTCTTCTTTTCCAAACTTGTAATGCCCAACAAAATCAAATTCTATTATTCTTACTTAATTTTTACTTAATCTCAATTTGTGTGGTCTCGCTTTAAGTAGTATCACAACCTCCACTGAGTAAGTAATTATGGCTATTGGTTGGGGCAACAATCACAAGTGTCCAGAGAATCTAATGTTGTCATGAGTTGGGAAGGGATAAATGCTCAATTTGAAGTTGTGGATGTGCAACTTCAAGGTATGCAACAATCGATCAATCAACTTTGTTTTAGGCTGGTGCATGCAGTGATCCTTGATCTGAATATTGCGATAGTCAATGGTCAATGGACAATGGAACCAACAGCCCCTTTTCTATCAGCACACCCCATTTACAGTGGCAACTGAAAGGTATGGAAATTGGTCCAATAAAGATCCCCAATATCTTCAATGAACATACAGAAGACCAGGACTTAACAATGTTGGAAACTCAAATCCTATACTTCAAGGTTTCAATAGTGATGGAACAAGTGATGTATCTCTTTAAGTGGTGATTCAGGATGAATCTTCTGAATTGGTAAACAGAGAACTATAAGAAACTAAATCTAATTCTATCTTGGAACATTATGGGTTGAATCAAAACTATACACCAATTTCATTGACAATTTAAAAAGACCCATTTGGAATTTTGAGAGAATTTTTAGAGTTGTAGCCTATCAATCTTATTGATTGATGCGGGGGAGCATACTATGTCAAGAAGAAGAAGTTAGAGGACCATGGATAGTTCTCTTTGTCAAGTCTAGCAGAGTAGTTTATTTTTCTGTTATTTTCTTATTTTAGAAGTGTTAATTAGTGGTAATTTTGTAATAAGGTCGATAATGCCATGGTTAGTTTAGTTTTTTGGATTTTTAATTGTAATCCTGTTTTTCACTTTGAACCCAATTTTTCGATGGCCAAAACTTGACTTTTTGGCTTGATTTTGGTGTTATTAGATAGGTTATTCAGTTACCTTTCTAACGAGACCAAGATTACGCAAATTCGAGGTGATTTGAGAAAGTTATGATCAAATTAATAAAGAAGTGTCAATAAAAAAGGGAATAGTGTTTTTTTTTTTATACAAAATTTGAAGTTTTGATAGTTTTAATTTTTAGGAAAGTACGTTTCTAGAAAGTTTTATGTTTTAGAAAACTTGGCTAGCAAGTTTAGGATTTTTGGGAAATTTTGTAAAAAATATTTTAGGAGATTGTTTGAGATCTTGTAGGGCCTAATAACTTGGCAAACAAGTCAAATATTGTGCCAACCAAGATTCCTTTCTATAAAAGTATTTTATTATTTAGCAAGTTTATTTTGTTAGAAGATCTTGAGTCTAGGATTTTATTTTATTTTATTCTCCATGTAATGCCTATTTGAATGCCACATTAGATTAATGAAAAACAGTTGAAGATGAATATTTGAAAAGAAAACATGTGTTGAAGTATTTCTCTCTCAACCCTTCACATGTGGTGAGTATTTTACCATCTTTCTCTCTCTTTTCTCTTATCTCCTGTCTTCTTTAATCTTCTTCTTTATTTCTTGTTCTCTTGATTTCTATATGACGTTTGTAGTTTATCCCTAATTTTTGTGGGGTTCTTTTTAAAAGGGTATCCTACATCATTGATCCTTAAGACCAGTTTTTTTACATCAAATGATACAACTGAAGGAAATGGAAGGAATATTAAGGAGAGGAGAGTTAGGTGGATGAGAGTTAGCTAGAAAACCATGAAAATGAACATCATCCGTTGGAATGTTAGGGGGTGGGGGAGAGAGAAAGAAGGTGGTGTGTCACAGATGTTTGCAAGAGGTGGGGTGCAAACGTGATAATTTTTCAAGAGACTAAGCTAGCTAAATTAGTAGGATGAATCAAACTGATGCTTGACGTAGAAAGAAGTGAGATTTCAGACATAAAAATGTGATTAAAGTAGTGGTTGAAATATTAATTGCCTAGAACAGAGACTTGGTTGAGTTGTTGTTTGTGCTGTTTTTGAGTAAGAGAAGAAAGAAGAAGAAAAAAAGGAGATAATATAGAAATAGAGAAAAAGAGTTCATAGAGAGAGAATTAAGGCAGAATTGTACGGGTCAAGCCTCCCATATGTATGAGTTTATTGTTGAAATGGTGTATACTGGCAGAATAGCAGTAATATCCTTAGAGAATGCAAGTAATACCAAATGTACCCTTACACATATGTTACCCTACTCAACATTCCCCCTTCAGCTGGAGTATGGATATCATACATGCTCAGCTTGCTAATAATCTCATGCAAACATGCTTTAGTTACTCTCTTGGTTAAAATATCGGCAATATGTTGTTCTGTAGTGAGAGATACAAATCAGTCCACATAGTAACTTTTCTCGAATAAAGTGTCAATCCACCTTGATGTGTTTAGTATGATCATACTGTACATGATTATGGGAAATTCTAATAGCAACCTTGTTATTACAATATAAACTAATAGGAATTTGTACATCACACCATGGTTCTAAATTTCGAAAATTACTCCGAAATTTTGGAAAAAAATTGGAAGGTAGAAATGAAAAACATGGGGAATCCTTTTTTGCCCCAATTTCGTCAAAATTTCGTCCGAAATTTTAATATTTCTTGAAATATATGGAAATATCGCAATAAACAACTGTAAATCACAAATAATAAGGAAGAATAAAGAGAAAAAGAAGAAGAAAAAGGGGAACAAGAAGAAAGAGAGGAGGAAGAAGAAGAAACAGAGAAGAGAAAGAAAAAAAAAACTTATAGATATATCACCGCTGCCATCTTATTTGCCGGATGTCACTATCTTCTTTGACTCTCGTTGCCAAAGCCATTAGCCACCAGAGGTAATTTCAAGGCCAACCCCTCTCTCTTGTACTCCCTCCCCTCATTTCTCGCCTCTCGATATCGAACAGCCCATTAGGGCTTTTTATTTTTATTACAGTGGAAGAGAGATGGATGTAATTACCACAACACCCTCTATTACTTTGATAACTTAATTATTCTATTATTTAATAACTTAATACCTTAATAACTAAATATTCATAACCGTATTAATTAATAACATAATAACTTGATAACTATATTAATTAATAACTTAAATATTTAATACCCTTAGTAAATAACTTAGTACATTATTTACCAAAAAAAAACTTACTAAAATTCATTTTAGATTAATGAAAAAAAATTACCTTATTATTTAATGTATTACCTTATTACTTAATATTTTAATATATATATAAGCATTATATATTGTTTATAAATTTTTCAATATTTCGAAATGAAACATCGAAATTTTCCCGAAATTTTCATAATACCATTGGGCGAAATATTGATCGAAATCGAAATTTGAAACCATGCATCACACCCTATTTCCTCGAGTAAAGTTCTTAAACATAGGGCCTCACACACCATGTGCCATGGATAGATATTTCGCCTTTGCACTTGATTTGGCCACTACCTAATCGACATTTGTGTATGCCTCAACTCTCATATGACCATTATTGGAAAACAACAAACCCCATCCTGGAGTTGACTTTAGGTATCTTAGAATACGATAAGTAGCCTCTGATGGGGAGTTCTTGAAGCATGCATAAATTGACTAACTACAACAACAAAGACTTTGTCAGGCCTAGTGAATTTTTCAACAAGTCTTTGGTATCTTAGAGCATCAATAAGGGGTCTTCAATCTTGATCATTTAGTCCATGACTTACTTCAATAGGAGTTTCTACAGGTCTGATCCCCAATAACTCTCTATGTTAGTAAATCAAGGATGTATTTTCTTTGGGAAATGAAGAAACCTTTCCTTGAATGAGAAACTTCGATTCCTAAAAAATACCGAAATACTTCCATATCTTTCACCTCAAAATCACTACCTAGACAAGATTTCAATCGATGTACCTTTTCTGAGTCATCTCCTGTGAACACTATATCATCCACATAAACAACAACTGCATTTATCGCCTTCAATATATGCTTAACAAATAGTATGTGATCAACCTAAGATTGTTCGTATCCAACCCCTTTTAAATTTCACTAAATCTTTCAAACTAGGTCCGCAGTAACTGTTTGAGTCCATATAGAGCTTTCCCCAACTTACACACCTTACCCTCACTATTTAGAATTTTGAAGCCTAGAGGTAACACCATTTACGCTTTCTCCTAGAGATCACCATAAAAGAATGCATTCCTTATATCTAATTGCTAAAGTGGCCAACCCTTATTAGCTGCAGCAGATAACAAAACTCACATTGAGTTCATCTTTGCTATTGGTGGAAATGTCTCTTGGTAATCAATACTATATGTCTGGGTATATCCTTTTGCAATCAGCCTTGCTTTATATCTTTCAGTAAATCCATCCGCCTTATCTTTGATAATATAGACCCACTTACACCCTACAGGTTGCTTTACAATTGGGAGATCAACAAGTTCCCAGGTCCCATTCTTTTCAAGGGTTGTCATTTCTTCAACCATGGAATCCCTCCATTGACTCTGAGAGATAGCCTTTTTCAGGTTGGAAGGGATAGAAACAGAAGATACTGAATTAACAAAGGAAGTATAGGAATGATTCAATGAATGATAAGAAAAAAAGTTAGAAATTAGATGATTAGTACAAGTCCTTTTTCCTTTACGAAGGGCAATTGGAAGATTATCATTAGATTTAGAATACAAATGGGTATTACCTAGATCTAAAGTGGAAATTGGAGCTGGAAGGTTGATTGTGTCCTTTTTCCTTGTATACACTTGAAGATTCTTCCCATTACCTGAAGAAGTATAAAAAATAGAGGGATGTACTGAAGTAAGGAGAGACAAAAAAGGAGGAAGACATGTCCTCTCTTAACTCAAATGCTCCCCTTGAAGAGAGGCCGAGGAGGAAAAGAATGGAACAAAATTAAGGAATGTAACATCCACTGGAATATACTTTTTTTTCTAGAGGCAGGATTGTAACAAATGTATCCTTCTTGAGTTGAAGGATATCCAAGAAACACACACTTGACTGCCCAGGGATCTATTTAGTCCTATTATCCTTTTGTGTGTGAACATAACATATACACCCAGATTTTTTTATAGGAACTAGAAAAAAGAGGATGGCTTGGACATAGGACAATTATGCAAGACTTAAAATTTAAGACTCTCGAAGGCATACGATTGATCTCAGTAAGTAGTGCCTTAAAACAAAAAGTCTTTGGATCATTCATACTAAATAGGAGACCTCTGGTCACTTCCAAAAGATGTCTATTCTTATGTTTAACTACTCCATTTTGTTGTTGAGTAATTACACAAGAAGTTTGATGTTCATTGCCACACTTGGCCAAATATTTTTGTACATGAGAAGATATGTAATCTCCTCCATTATCAGACTGTTATACCTTGATAGATGTTTCAAACTAGGTCTAAATCATTTTATGAAAATTTTGAAATATAGAACCCAGTTCCCCTTTTGTTTTCATTAAATAAACCTAAATACATCTATAGCAATCAACAAAAGTAATGAAACAACGAAGTAGTGGGAAAAGGTCCCCAAATATCAGGATGAAAAACTGAAAAAGGAACATAACTTTTATTATTATTAAAGGATATGAGTTCCGAACATGTTTAGACAACTAGCACATTATACAATTTAACTCCAAAACATCACCACATGAAAAAAGATCAAGAAACAAAAATTTCATATATGACACAGACAAATGACCCATACGGTTTTTTCATTGCATTAATTGATATTTATTATTCATACTATTCCTAGATTGACATGCCATAGATAATGAAGTATCCACTTTTGCATTAAGGAGGTAAAAGACCATCAACTACACATCCAATCCCAATTGTCTACTAAAGTCAGGTCCTGAAAGACACAATGAGAAGGAAAAAAATGTAACTGAGCAATTTAAATCACGAGTAATGCAACTATTGGATAACAAGTTAGTTGCAAACCTAGGGACATGAAGGATAGATGATAAAGACATAGTAGGTGAAACATTAATACTTCATTTTCCCAAACTTTGTCATGAACAAAACTAACGGATTATGAGAAAAATAAAGAAAGTAGACTTGTCATGTGATTTGAGGCCCTAAAATCAATAATCTATGATGGAGATGTGGTGGAGGATGCATGAAGAACAAAGACATGGGTACCTGACTAATAGAGGCAAATGATGAAGTGGAAGGATAAGGTGCTGTCATAGGACTCTCCAACTGGGACATAAATTAGCAAATACTCTTAACTTCTGCTTCGAGAACTGTAGCCATCTACTAGGAAGAAGAATCACCTAAAGAAGCAAAGTCGGTACTAACCATCTTTTGTGAACCATAACTCATGCCCATATCACTCCCATATGATGACACTAAATTAGCAATCATGGAGCCCAAGTTTGCTGAATTTTTCAAGATAACCCATAGGAGCTTAATAATTTTCTCTTGCGTGCCTCATCTTTCCATAATGATTGCACTTTAGTTTATCCTTGTCAATAGGGTTGGATTTCCGATGTATCTTCTCCTTGTCATGAAAATTGAATTAAAGGGCTTTTTAAAGCCTCCCTTACCTCCTTTCTGAGATGTAAAAGTAGATATTAAAGTAGATCACTAAGGGGTCCCAAAAGAATATTGTTGCATAACATTTTTCTGCTCTCTTCACTATGGAAAAATGCATACACCTCATTCAAAGACGAAATGATATCTCTACTCAAAATATGTACCTAAACAAGTTCAAAATCATAATTCAATCCAACCAGAAATTAAAAAATTCTGGTGCACTCCATCTTTTCCTTCTATGCTATTGAATGTTTTGACAATCTGGTTTGAATGTTTCATAATGGTTCAACTCTTCCCACATATTACACAAGGCTGCAAAATAACTCCCTACGCTTTTCCCATTGACGAAGATGAGTAATCTCTTGGTTCAACTAATAGACCCTCACAAAATTCTTCACTTGTGAATAGGTCTGGGTTGGATAATCCCATATTTCCTTAGCTGTCCTCAGGAATAAAAAAACCCCTATTGATGTGGGGTTGCAATGAGTAGAGTAACCAGGACATGAATGTCAAATTCTTGGATTCCCACTTGTCATAGGCTTGAGTATTTGATATCGACGGTTCTACCACACGGTTATTAATATGTCCAAGTTTCCCTCTCCCGTCGATATACATCTTGGCAGTCTGGAACCACTCCAAATAGTTTGTCCCATCTAAATTAATGGTAGTGATTTGTATACTGGGGTTGTCACCTTGTATACCCACTCACTGGTCTTCCTGAACTCCCCATTAGATATGATCACCTGGTTTTAAGAGAATATCAAAAACTCCTTCACTCAATGATTAAGACCACCACCAGTCCACTAAAAAAACATCAACCTAGCTGTTCTAGAAATAAACCCTTCACGAAATAGGGCTACACAGCCCACTTTTACATAAAATAGGGATTAAACTGTAGAAGTATAAGGGATAGAATGGTCATATTTGGCGGTACGTATTTACTTGGTATTCATGTACTCATACAAGGGTATGTATGGTATTATACCGTCATCACTAATGTATAATGAATGAATACAATATGTATAAGGGATAAACTACACCTATAGGAATTATCTGAATTCTGTTCTTTTTCTTCTTCTTCTCCCTTCCTTTTTTCTTCTCTTTATTTTCACTATTACAAGCTAATCGAAGATTCCAACTTGGTATTAGAGCAAAGAAACGCGATCGGAACCTCATTGTGAGCATAGGGTAGTGCTAGCGTCAACATATGGATTGCCGGCGTTAGCAAGGCCATAGTGTGAAAGTACAAGGTCTCTAGGGTTTTGGTCCGAATTACCTTCTGGTTTCGGATTTTTTAAGGGATGGAGATGTGTATTTCGAAGGTTTTTTTAATTTTTTTGCAAAAAAAACCCAAATCTGATGAAACTGGTGAATCCGATCAGATTGGGAGTTTTTGCTGCAATCAATTCAAAGTGAATGTGTCATTTTTTGCTAAGGGATATTCCAGCTTTGGTTTGACTCGATTTGGTTGAGTATTGAGTGATCGGTATTCATTTTTTGATTCATATCCTAATGTCAGTCACTGGTTCACAATTTTCTTTATAATTTTTTTTGTTCGAAAATCAATACTTCTTTGATAGGAACATTATGGAATTGAGTTGTGCATTTGTTGAAGCTTCTCTTATGTTTCTTTTTTTGCTTGGGGCTCAACTGTGTGATTTAGCCACCTAACGAGTTTGACAGTGAATGTTTGGAGGCTGTGTAGCCGTGTGAACAAGTTGTGTGAGATCTAAGGAGATTGATTTTGCCAGGTGTAGTGTTTAAAATCCCTCTGTTCAGTTTGTTGTTTTTCACAAGATGTCTGAAGAGAACAAATCTCTTGGAGCCTCAAGTGATACTGATGTGGGTATATTGAAAGGTGTTGTGAATGAGTCACCTAATACAATGACTACTATAGTCCAATTTGATGGGACTAATTTCCTTGCATGGTCTCAATCAGCTAAGTTATACATTAGTGGGAAAGGTAGATCCGAGTATCTAGTAGAGACTACAAAGATGCCCAATTCGACAGATTTGTTGTTTGCAAAGTGGCAAGCTGAAAATGCAATGGTTATATCGTGGCTCCTTCACTATATGTAGCCACATATCACAAACAATTACTTTTTTTTTTTGCCTACATCCAAGGCAATCTAGGAGTCTATGATGAAAACCTATTCAAAGAAAGGAAATAAGGCACACATGTATGACATACATCAAAAGGTGTCCTAGTTGAGACAGGGTTAACAACCATTAGCTATTTACTATTCTACACCTTGTAGCTTGTGAAAGACTATTGACTTTATAAGAACTTCAAAGCTAAATGCACTGATGATGCAGCCTTATACAGCCCTAAACAAATAGATGCAAGCGTTAGAGAAGAATAAAACTTGGGACAATGTGAATCTTCCTAGAGCCAAAGAATCTGTTGGATGTAAATGGATTTAGACAGTTAAGCTGAAACCAGATGGTAGTGTGGACAGATACAAAGCCACATTGGTTGCTAAAGGATATACATAGACACATGGTGTTGACTACCAGGAGACCTTTGCTCTGGTTGTGAAGATAAATTCCATCCGTGTATTCCTGTATTTGGTTGCCAATCAGAATTGGCCATTATTGCAGTTCGATGCAAAGAATGCCTTTCTTCATGGTGATCTTGATGAAGAAGTATATACGAAGCTACAACAAAAACAAGTTAAAGCCTTTCTTCATGGTGATCTTGATGAAGAAGTATATATGAAGCTACAACAAAAACAAGCTGTTAACTTCCATAAAATTCAACAAACAATGCCAACAAATCACCAAACACTTTGTAGAATAGGATTTCAAGCAATCTTGACCATGACTACTGTCTAGCAACCACAAAACTTCATCATAGCAGCTGACAGATCCATTTTATAAACAAAATAGAGCCAAAAAAAAAACAAAACCCTCGAAATATAGCTTGGGCAGAAGATATACAGTAGAAAGACCTTCACCTAACATTCAAACTCCATAGAATCAATTGAAATTTGTTTCAACAGATTTCTGGAGTTGTCTAGGACTAAGACTACAGTCCTATTAAATCAAAAGATTCCATTGGATCATATGAAAGAGTTTGATCAGATGTGCATTTTCAGTAGAATTTATGGGGAAATACTTCTAAAAGTACTTCCCAACATCAGATTATTATTAGACTTGCACCAAAATTCATCTAAAATTATGGGCTATCAAGAAGTAACTTACTCAGTCATATAATGTCCCTACATCTTGCTGACATCAACCATATGGACTGCTAATATCAGCAACTTCTATGAGAGGTGCTACTACTCTTTAGGTCTCTTGATTCTACTACATACCAAGTTGGTTAGTTTGGAGATGAATGGAAGGAGAAGAGGTTGAGGTTTTGAAGAGAAGAAGAGAGAGAGAATTGGGAAAAATCGTAGGACAGTGCAGTGTACTCTCTTTTTAATTTGTGTTGTGTACTTTATACAGATACTATACCATATGGTATTAAATACCATACCTATACAATACAAATACAAAGAACCCCAAACATGAAGAAAGATTACAAGAAACCCCGAATACAATACATATGTATTCTCTAACAAGTAAAGTATTCTTCCTATAATCGAATTCTATTATTCTTCTGTGACAGCTTCTACAATGCTGTGGAATTGGATTGCTTTAGTTATGCATATGGATGACCCCATTTAGGACACATATCAGCGTATCATATTGGTAGCACTTGGATATGCTGAGATTTGCCACAATACAATAAAAAAAAGTTGTTTAATGCTTCGGTACAGTAAACATATGATCTTAAAAGTAATAATCCTACACCATGACTGTATACTAGTAAAGAATGAGACATTTGGTCATAGTCATACATAGAAATACAAAAACTTACTGGCGGATCTTATAAATCATGAAAACAATCGGTTTGCAATAGATTTTATAAATTTACCATTATTCTACCAATTACTATGATTTTCTATAAAAACATAAGCAATTTCTAAAATATATAATTACTAAATAATTTCCTTAAAAATATTTAAAATATGCATTTATTTGAAATATAATATAGGTTTTATGGATTTTGGAGATCAACATGTATAGATTACATAAGATTGAAGTATTAAACAAGCCTAACCTTTAATGAACTGTTAGATATTAATTATTTCCTTTAAGATTTTCTGATTTTTCCAAAAAAAAAAAAATCAAACTCAACAAAGTGTTATCAACACTCTTTGGGTCAGCTACACGAATCCTATCCTGCTTACTCCATGAAATGTAGGCCATATCCTTTAACAAATCATGTTATCAAGTATTTTCTCACTACCTTGACCCAAGTCTTCTTTGGCCTTTTCCTTTTCCATTTAGAGCCTTTTAACTTGCAACGTGTCAGTTCTTATTCTGCAGTAACTGGTCTTCATCACACATGATCAAATCATCTTTTATATACATTCCTTTATCTTGCCACTTATTGGGGCTACCCCTAAATACCAATGAATGCACTCATTTCTAATTTTGTACTTTTAAGAGTCTAGTTAATATCATCTCTCTCTCTTTTAAGATCCGGTTTCTATCTGTTAATATATGGTTTCTTCAATTTATGGGATTTGTCTTTTCTCTTTTGTTTTTAGTCCAGAAAAACTAAAGTCGTTAAGTGTCATGAGTCTACAAGCCTTTCCCATTTCGGTGCTTGCCTTTTGAATCTTCAGTAGGGGCCTTTAGTGTTTTGATTAGAGTAGGGGTTGTGAGAGAGCAGAGCGTACCGCCCTGCCATCAAGTTTTTCCACTCATCCATCTCAACATCCCCATCTCAGCTACACTCATCCCTACTTCCAGTTGAATGAACCTTCCTCTGCCTCCCTTAAGCATCTTGAAGAATTCATCACCTAATCCTTTGACACAGGCCCAACAGGACAGCTTCACTCCTCAGTAACCCAAGATTCAATGTCACTTTCCAGAGGTTCAAAGTTGACAAAATGATCTGCCAAACATTCTCAAGAAAAATCATGTCTTTGACATCGTCCTAAAAAGCATTAACAATTAAACTTCTACCAATCAAATCGATGACAGCCTGACCATCTTTGCACACACCTAAAATCCCCTGCTATACAAAAGAAAATGAAGATGCCGGAAAGATCAAAATGAACAAGAGACTGTAGCTGATATCTCTCCATAAGAATCACCATCACTGGAGCATGCTGGAGAAACCATCTTCATGGTCACTGGAGAACCCAGACAATAGGCTTTGTAAGCCAATTACATTTCATATACCTTTCATATGCAGATAAAGATGCCTTTTCAATGTTCACCATAACCAACAAAGTCATTCTATATGGATTATGATTGGGGTATACATTTCAGAATCCAAAATTACAACCTCAATTTAAAGTTCAATTCCATGTCAGCAAAAAAAAGTATACAGTGAAGAGAAGCTTTGATAGAACTGTTAAACTGTTATGTCCAAAATAAACTGAGACCTTTCTCAACTGGAAGCCAGTTCAGCCCATGGAAAAAACTAGGTTGTGGCTGGAGGGAAAAGTTACATTAGCTGTGGATGGCAAGGTGATCTTAGACTCCACAGCTAATATCTAGGGCTCCCCAAGGCTGAAGTTGTCTGCAAACTGGTATGGAACCAGTTTATGGGAGCCATCCCAGCCACTAAAATAGCATTAGAGCAATTTGATATTCCTACCTGGAAAGCAGTGCCACTGATGTGAACTACAGATTCCGCTGACGCAAGACCTTCATTTCTAACCAACCAGGGACTACTGGAAAAACTGTAAGATGAGAAGCATCATGTCCATTAGAAATTTATAAGAAAATAGATTGTATGATAAATTAAAAACTAAGTTAGGATTTTTACTCAGGATGGTGCAATTGAACAGATAGCTATGACATGATAATGTAGAGTTTCTAGTTTACCAACTTGCCTATACAAAGCTGAAAAGTCAACAAGGCTGACCAAAAAGTTCGATAATTTACCTTAAAGTCAACTTGATTGGAGCCAAATCAAATACTTCAATATATATCTTTTTCTGCTTTCTTGCTAAGAGGTAAATTTGCTGCCAAGGAGCTCCAATTGGAACCACTGAAGGTAATTCTGGACTCCTTTTGTTATTGTCTACGAATGTAGAGCCATAGGAATGAAGCTGACCTCTATTCAAGTTCACAGACTCATAATCCCGAGGATAAGAAGAGCATTCTTTTCCATGACCTGTACCATTTCTGTTGTGTAACCTTGAAACCACAGCTCTAAAAAAGTCAAACAAGCTTAAAACCACTTCTTCCTCAAGCTCAAGACGCAAAGCTGCTAATCTGCATGCATACGACAGAATACTATCATTGAAAGCACAACCCAAATGGCACCAAGATAAACAATTAATGCAGTAATGAAGACCTTAAACTTATATGTTCAAAGGAAACCAATGAAATTTCCTTATTCCTCCATTTTGCAGCAGCTAAGCATAATATAGGTGCACATGAACTCTCAGAAGCAATGTGCATCACATTTCCGTTCATGATCTTTGAGTTATCATCGTTGTTTTTCATCTGGCCTGTTCCTCCGTATGCATGGTCAAATGACAGGATGACGGGATATGGAGTATTGCGTAGTTGATTATCAATTTGCAATGAAAAGATTTGAAAGGAAAACTTTTGTTGATCCACGCTCTGCAGTATATCTATTTTAGTGTCCTTTGCCCATGCAAAAAGCACTTCCTGGATAAAAATAATAGATAAAGGTATGTATCTCAGAGACATAGACATCAATGCATCCTTTGCTGATAAGGTTTGTGATATTGAGGTGAACAAAACAACACAAAGAATAATGCTTATATGAACTGGAATGCCTTTTATATACACCTGTGGGTAAGAGTTTATCAAGGAAATTCCAATAAATGAGAAATGGACTGCAATCCTCTCACTGTAACCGACAAAGATCTCCTCCTGACCAAGTTTCTTTTTTCCTTTAAAGCCAGAAAAACTGGTTTTCTTCATATCTTTCAAAAGATGATAACTTGAGTCAATGACACTGAGCACCTGTTAACAACAACGAGAAGGTATTCTTCCATTAGCAAACTAACATCAAAAGTTTCTACTCTTCTACCCAATCCAAATCATCAGAAATGCACCTTAATTGCTCCTTCAGCATGGATAGAAAGAAAAAATCTTCTTTCAGGTTTCTGAAGACAGAAATGAGTGTGAGTTGCAAGCACCAGTCATAACTATAAACAAGCTAATAGGGCTAACTAAGAAGGATAAATAAACTTAAAATATGGAAACAGATTCAACAACTAATGACAGAGCTCACAGTTCCTCTCTCTCTCTCTCTCTCTCTCTCTCTCTCTCTCTCTTTTCATTATTGTTATTGATATGTGTGGAATGGGAACTGTTATAGAATATGTATTCTTTTATGTATTTGGTGTATAGTTTTTCAAAAGTATTAAGGTGATGGATTCTGCTAAGCTTTGGCAATGGTCTTGGTTCTGTGTTGATGACAGGTCTGCAAGAGCAAGCAATGACATCTGTTGGGAGCACATAACTTAGAACTTTCATTTTGCCTTCACATGGGCTTCACATCATATCTACATGGATGCAGACCAATAGGAAAGTGACACATTGGAGATCGAATCTGAGACAGCTTGTAGTTCACTGAGAACCTGACACATGTGCAAAGTATGTTATGATCTTCAACATAATGAAAGTTCCAGAAATTTGTTACAAGTGGTCTGCTCTCAGTGTCAATTAGCATCTACAAATAGGAGGTGACCACTCTCAGAAGGGAAATTATTATGATCCAGTTCAAGTTAAAATTAGGTCCTGAAAGAGGGAGGATTTTAAATACTGCTATAACTGAGTTCCTCTATAAGAGGGAAGATTTTAGATACTGCTCATAACTGAGTTCCTCTATAATCATCCATCGGTTCTTTGACATTCTCTGTTGGTTCTTTTGCAATTTACCATCTTGGCAACTCAGTTTGTAGAATTGTAAAGCAAAATCCAATAGTTCAAAAACAATAGTAGCAAAAAACCAAACTACCTATAACAGGTAGGCCAGATAACTAAAATTGACTGAAGAGAGAAAAATACTGTCCAGTACATCTTTGAGAAGAACTCTCAAACAGTTCTAAACTTGAATACATATATATATATAGACACACACACACCTTATGTCTCCTACCAAGTGTCTTTTTCGCCAAATCCTAAAACACATAATATGAAGGAAAGAAAGTAATACAGCAATTCAAGGATTTTGTGATATGACTAAAAGACATTAGATTCTACGTAAATTTGGGAACATAAAACAAAGAGGATAATAACATAATGGGAGTAACTGTGAAATTTCCTTTACTAGCAACATGAATAAGAGCCATCACCTATCCTCAAATTTGTTAAAAAATGAAGATAGTGGCTTGTTAGGTTGGTATAGTCTGTGGGGGTTCATACCACAAAACTGGGTTCTAAACCCATTTTCACCAATTAATTACTAGCCACTGATCCACTTGCTTATCAAAAAAAAAAAAAAAAAATCATTAAAGAAAAGCCAAATGTGCAATAATTTTTACTGAACAAAGTCGCCATACTAATAATACGAGTCATGAGAAGCCCATGAATCAATGATCCATGGACTGATAGTGGATCAGACAACGGTAGTAAGGGCTGATGTACCTGACCTGGCAAAAGAGAAGGTGGATGCTTACGAGGGAGGCTTTAGATAAACCACATATTGATGGAGAGACTCAATCTACTCAACACAATTCAGCCACATCTTATGAGACTATAGTAGTAGGCACGGGCTCGGAAGAAATAGATGGCACAATATGCGCACTATATCGACTACTAGATCGACCACCTCCTCTACCTCTTCTAGTACAACCTCATCGGAAGGGTTGACTATTGTTGCTCCTAGGGGCATCCATGTAGATCCCAACACGTCTCCTTTTTGTGTTGTGAGCAACCACAATGATCCTTCTCACAGAAGCATTGACAAACTTCCCTGCACCGCTACCATGACTCCCACTACCACCTCTATCACCCCTCAGTGAAGATGAGACCAATGCAGATCTCTTTTGTGACTCTCCTCTCTAAAGAAATGGGAAAACACCTCAAAGAAGGAATCCTATAATGTCCCAGGAATTGAGCCCAATCATGTTCGTGCTTTGAGTTGAACCCTGCCAAAATCACACCAATCCACTTCCACAAAGCATCAATGTAGTGCAACATCCATTGAACATGTAGCCAGAAAAGATTGGTAATGGTTAATCTCCTCCCATAAATGATAGAGGGTAAAGAAATAGGCAGCCACTGTTTGTTTTCCCTGTTTCATCAGCCATACTCGTTAACGCAACTCATAGGCTCAACCTATTTGACCTACTTTAAAATAGGTTCGGTTCACTGCATCCCAAATCTCTTTTGTTGTTCAAGAACAAATATGTGCTGCTAATGTTAGGTTGCATGTATAGAAGCAAACGAGACATAACCATCACATTCTCCGATCTCCACTTATAATAGGTAGAATCCTCTAGATTAGGAGCTTTGAGCTATCCTGTAAAATACTCCCATTTCCCATTGCCCATGCTTGATGACTTAGATGATTGAGACCAAGGTAAGAAGTTTGTACCATCAAGTTTCATTGTGGTGATTTGTGCATTGAAGCTATCAGATTGACTAGCACCAAGACCATTGTTGCCAACATAGGATGGGCTATTAGATTGACTAACCTCAGACATTTGGCTTCTTCCAAATCATAACTGCAGAAAACTTTACACTTCAAGAAGTAGAGCACCATTTAGCTTCTCACCAATTCGTATCACCAACACGCCACACAATTAGTCCTAATTTTCACCAACCAGCCTTAAGATGATGCACTTAACCACACGCAATCACTGCACAAGGCTATACAGCCTAATACACAACCAATTTTCCCAATCCAGTGGTCACACAACCAGAAATCAAATAACTAAGGGCTACACAGCCCTAATTCTCATCCATTAGAGTTCGACCAACACCAAAAAGTCAAATACACATCAACTACCACAAATCAATAGGAGAAAAGAAGCTGCTCAGTACTCCACAGGCTTCTTTTACAAGTCACAAGGTCACACAACCCACCAATTACGATGCATAGAGTTATACAACCTTCAAACACCAAAAATCCACAAGTAAAAGCATCCACTATATCCACCAGGTATATAAAAAATCCAAATACCATAGAAACAGTAGTAGAAGTCATCACTGAATGCATATAACTAGTCAGAGTTAACATACAGAATAGAACAAAGTCCAAAACACGAACTAGAGACGAACAGAAACCATACTTCAGAAAATTCTTCACTGACAATTAAATTCTCATTCAATCGACCTGAAATTTGTTTCATAGTAATCCTCAGCTAATAACGCATCAAAATCAATTGGTCAACTTCACAAAAATAGCCCCAAAAACATGGAGCATTCGATAGACTCAGATCTGAGTTTTTAGTGATAAAACATTAGAGAAAATGCACAAACAATACCAGTCATCTTCAAAATAGTTCAGAAAACACCATGAAACAACATCTTAAACCAAGATCTATACAAAACTGCAGATCTTTATCACTGATATAGGGTGTCCGTACAGATGAAAACATCATCAATATAGACTGACAACGTCGGCAAGGACCTTCTCAAGCTCTTCCTTAGCTCTTTCATGTTCTTCTTTGTAGCTCTGACACCAGCTTATTTATGTAGAACCATTACATATGTTTATTAATGTGTGAATTTACTATATATATATATATATATATATATATATTGAAAATAGAATTCCTGGTCAATTGATTTATGAGGTGGTCCACATATTTTTTTAGAATAGAAAGATTGGATTTTAAGGTCTGTGATCCAGACAATTTTTTTTTTATTTTACACAATTTTTGGCATTTCACCTTATAAATCTGAAATTTTTATCATTAAATTCATATATGCTTCAAATCCTTATATAAAGACACATGCATTTGGATCCAATATATGTGAGTTTGAGTTCAAACAATTTAAGTGCATTAACATATTCATCTTAAATATTCAACAATCCAAAAAAAAAACTATGAAAGGATTTTTGGCGATTGTTTAGGCTTTTTGGTTATTTTTGATTGGAATTTTTTTTATTAAAGAAACAGAAAAACAAAACAAAACATACAAGGGGACAAGGAATCCCCAGGAAAAGGCAAAAAAATGTGGGGAGAAACCACACAAAAACCGACTCACTCAACACCTCAAAACAACCCTATAAACAGAATCAAAATGATTGATTTTGCCTAAAATTTCTCTCAATACAACCAAAATTCAACAAATTTATAATGTGAATTTCTTAATTTCCCATGACATTCTTTTCAGAATATTGATACTTGATATATAACAGCTGAAATCTCATTGATATTTTTTTTTTGAAATTATGTAAATTGACAAGTCCTTTAATAGATATTTTGGGAACCCCCATAGATGGAAAATTTCACGTGAAATTTGGAAAAAAAATCATTGAAATTTCAATGCATGAGTTTATATAGTTTTACGGTATGAATCTTGTTTTGAAACAAGAAAAAAAAAGTGAATTTTGGTAGTGATGAATCATATGTTGTTGCCAATGCCTATGCCAATTTGACCCTTTGTTCATCTGCTACTTCTAATAAATAGATTTCTTTTTTTTGGTGTAATAGTTTTGAGTCTCAAAGTGTGTAATCAAACTTTTTTCAACATTCCGTGAAGTTCCATGAAAAATTTCCTTGTATTTGCAAGTTTTTTCCAATTCCACTGTTTCACTAAAATCAAGACATTCCAATGGAATTTCCAAAAATATCTATAGCTCCTATGGGAAAAATGACCGACAATGTTGAAATGATGAATCGTTGAATGATCAGAATTTGGTCATCGGAGATTCCATGGGAGGTGTCTCTTTGGGTCATTTGGAAAAAATTGTGGGGTTTAACAGAGTTTGTAGGTTAGTCAATTTCTTATGTATAAACTTCCTAATTGTTATTTAAGTTCACAAGGATTGCTGATGCAGACATAATTAAGAGGTTGATGTATGTACCACCCAGACCAAGTACAAGATATGTGTGCAACATGGGTTAGTTTAGTGTCTTAAGGGTGGGATAATAATGCCAAGTTTTTTTAGGATTTTTAGTAGAGGGTAAATGTTTGTAATAACGCTGAAACAGCCAAGAGTAATTTGAGCATTCAAGGGTAAATTGACAGCTATGATTTTTGTCATATTTGGAGACTCAAAGTCAACAAAAATGGGCCCACATATGTGCTGGTCAACAGCCTTAGGATCACAAAGTATTTAATAGTTTCTTTTCAGTTTTAAAAGTCATATATTTTAGGAAATTAGTTTTTTACAAGTCCAATAATTTTTAGTAAATCTTTTGTCCCAATCTTAACTCCACCAATGTTTGTATCTTTAGACATTGCTGGTCCCAAGCCCGGATAAAGGAGGAGGGTTGGTGTTTGGTTTAGAACCGGCTATAAAAACCCACTCAAATCATTTAACATGAATCCTGGAAATATGTTGTTTCGATCTAATACTAAAGTGTTCCTTTAAAGTGACGCACTTCATTCCTCGGATGTGGTGAAAAATTGGCAAAGGGTGTTGCATCGGCACCCGGATGCGATGATAAGTATGCAAGGGTTCCCACACCATGGACGAGTGTAGGTACAAAAGTTAGTCCAAGAGAGTAGGATTCGCTTAGCAATTTCGAACATAGGAACCTTAGCAGGTAAGAGTATAAAGTTAGTAGACACAATGATAAGAAGGAGAGTTAATATTGCTTGTCTACAAGAGACTAAATGGAAAGAGAAAAATGCTAAAGATATTGATGGCTTTAAACTTTGGTACACAGGAGAAGCTAATAACAAAAATGGGGTAGGAATAATAGTAGATAAAGATCTAAAGGAGGA
>JAOXJP010245258.1:7833-22683 GCA_025762735.1 Platanus orientalis | reverse complement strand
AATATCACATCATATCTGGTATCAGAGCCAGGTTTTCCAATTAATTCCTATTAGTTGGGATCCCTTGATTTAATAACATAATCAATTATTTTTTAGGGTTCTTTCAAGCGGCCTAAAATTTATTTAGGGCCTATTTCAGGTGTTTAAATAATTTTAGGGTATATCCTAACGTTCTTGAACTTCACCAAAGTCCTTCCTCAAATTTTAGGGCTACCGTAATATTTTTGGGGTTCCTAAAGGGCTTTCCCCTAACCTTGAAATTTTTGAACCAACCCTAAATGTATCTATTATCGTGGATAAGCATAAAACAGTGATTCAGACTCTAGGCAGAAATTAGCCCAATTAACAGCCAGAGTTGCCGGGTTTGAAGCTAAAATAGATATACAGATTGAGCAGCTCATGACCACCATTAAAACAAAGGAAAAAGAGTCAGTGTAAGGAGCAGGGTCTTCTGATTTCAACCCAGAATCAAGCCTATAGAGTGAAATTCTCATTCAGACTGCTCCTCTAAATATACAACAAGAGATGACATCACTCAAACAAGAGTCAGTACGCAAAGAGATGACTCCACACAATCCCGTACATTCTGAGGTTAATAAACATATCAAAGTAGATATGCTTGATTTTGATGGTGAACAGGGTGTGGATATTTTTCTGGATTGGAAGCACAGGGTCAAATCTTTCTTTAAGATGTATGAAGTTTCTAAGGTGCGGTTACGGAATCTAAGATGATGGGTATAGCTCGGATTTGGTGGAACACTTACAAGAAGGGTATGTATAAGTTTGGTAATGGAACAATGGCAACTTGGGGTGAGATGAAAGTGGCTATGAAGCAACGGTTTACTCCCATGGATTACAAGCAAAGAGCTCAAATGCAATTATCACAGCTCAAGCAAGGTAATTTCAGTGTTAGTGATTACACCAGACAGTTTTAACACTTTGCTATTAGATTAGGTTTTAGCTGGACTGATGAGGTCCTTGTGTCTATGTACAAACAAGGTCTTCATCCACAAGTTTCGCAGGGGTTGTGCTACCAATATTATTCTTCAATGGATGAGGCTAATCTAAGCAGCCCAGTATTTTGAGGATAATATCAAGATTCATAAGAAGACTTATGCGGATACCAGTGCTTTTTTGAGTAGACAGACCAGTAGACTTCAGTACATGATATCTTCTCTGCCCAGGACATCCTGTTAGTTTTCTCCATCTAGATTCAAAGGTTTAGAGGGATCCATATCAAAGCCAAGGAGAAATCAATGTTATAATTATAAGGGCTACGGGCATCATAAATCCTAATGTCCAAGCAAGTTTATGGGCCTTACTGAAAAACAATCAATAGAAAATGATGAACTGGAAGAAGTATATGATTCAACTGATGACATGGTTTCAGAGTGCGAACGAGAATTAGTAGAGGAAGCTAAGGAAAGAGCAGCCAGAGGATTTTCAGGGTTGATGCACCCCATGTTCATGATCCAGAGGATATGTCTAGTGCAAATAAAGCTAAAAAAGTAACGATCTACTTTTTTATGGCAGCCGGCACCACATTATGGACCAGGATTCCTTGGACCTCTACCCCAACTCAATGGGTTGAGTTTTCCAAGAGGGGGGAATTGATGAGGTAGCTTTTCGGTGGATGGAGAAGTACAAACCTTTATGGAAGCCAAGACCAAGGCTTTTGAAGAGAACCAAGTGATAGAGTTGATGCTCATAGTTTTTAGGCTTTATTTTTAGTGTTTTTTTATGTTTTAGGAGGGTTTTAGTAGTGGATTTGATGTAGTAAGACCATTAGAGTCAAGTTAGAAAGTCGGTAGAGAATTGGAATTAGTTTAGAAAAAGTCAATGACTGTTTTAAGATTTTTCAGAATTTCTTTTATAATTTTTTTGGGTTTGTTTGGGTTGACCATACGAGGGGTCTAATGGGATCCAATTTCTTTATTATTATTATTATTATTATTATTATTATTATATTCTAAAGCCTCATTGTATAATCAATTTAGAGAAAGTTAATGAATTAAAGGGCTTTGAAAACCCACGATTGGTTATCTCCCCTAACTCTCATAGTTAGGTGAGTTATTCATCTTCATCTTGTTCTTTTTTCTTCTCCTCTTCTCTAATCTCTTTTTTTTTTTTTTATGTTTACTTTATTCTTGAATCTTTTTTAAAGATTTCTACAAAGAATTCTTTATTCTTTATTTTAATTTTCTTTTCCTACATTTTTTCATAATTTACTTTGTTCTTACACATCATCCCTCACCTCTTCCATTTGTTTTTATCTTTCTTCACACTCTTTAAACACTTTTCTGTACTATAAAAATTTTTCCTGCAAACCTTCTTTTTCTAATTACTCCATCATCTTCCTATAAAAACCTAATTCCTTATAGGTTTAGCCTTCCCATAACTCAACACACATAACCATACAAGAATCCCCAATTTCCACCTTAAAATTTAGGGTTTTTTGAAGTTTTCCCAATTCTTGAACCTTGGCATTTTTTTCTTGATTTCTATTCAATTTTCTTAGATTTCTTGCTTCTCTTCGATAATCCAATCATTCTTGAGTTAGTTTCTTTGATTTTTTTGATTAATTTATTTGAAGATTTGGTTTCTTGAATGCTTTCTTTAAATTTTCAACATTCTTTAATTTCAAGAAACATTCTTTTAGGCTTTTGTGGTTAAATAATTCTTGTAGGAATCCTTTCCCTTTGGATCCTACGTCAAACTCCTAAAACAATGTGCTGCAAATAAAAAAATAAAAAAAATAGAAGCATCAGAATTCTGTAGAAAACAGATTGTTCTTATTGCTAAATTGTGGACATCAACTGAATGTCTTAGACTTGATTTTCGGACAGGTAATGTTTGTATTCTTCTTCCTTATTTCAATTCTAAATCTTCTTTGCTGGTTACTGGAATAAGTGGCTTTTCTATGATCTATTCTGTTATCATATAATCAGTTTTTTTTTTTTTTTTTTTTTCAGAATTTTTTTGAGGTATACAACCTGGAAATTGCACCTCTTTTCCTCTACTTTATTTCAGGGTGTTGTGCACTAATAGGTCCCCTATAAACCCCCCTTACTTTCCCCACATATTCCATTCTTCCCTTTCCCTTTCCTTCTATTTCAGGGGTATATTTGTAATTCTTCATAAAAGCTGCCAAAATTACAATTTTTCCCCTGATCCGAAAATCCCATATTTTGGGTTCTGAATTATTATTTTATTATTTGAGACTGTTTCCTATCAATTTCCACATCACTCATTAAAAAGAGTGTTGGCATATGTCTGACTGTGACACATGAATAAAAGAGCTAATAGCTTAACCCTAACCCTTGTTAATCAAGGGAATTATTGATAAAAAGACACAATGCAGATACTTCTGGATAGTAAAAGCTTAGATGTTAGATATGAGTGTAGGAAATTAACTTTGGGATTTTTTGACAGAGATCAATTTGATGAAGTTTTAGTGGAGGAGAGAGGATGCCACTGCTTCACTTATAGGAAGGTGTCAACTCTCTTCAACAGTGGATAGCTTTTGTTTTACTTGCATTACTCTTTGTTGTTTGAGTATTAATGTAGAGAAGAAAGAAACTGCCCTCGGCAGATTCACCAGGAACATCCTGGAGCCCAAAATAGTTGGGTTCTACTGATTAAATAATGCGTGTTACCAATATTTGTTTAATCTATGGCGGGATTCTCTTGGTGGTTGGAGATCTATTTTGCTCTTTTGTATGCTTATTTCTTTTTTATTTCTTTGAATGCTTGTCTCACTGATCCATTGTTGCAACTCCCTAGTTTCTATCTGTCCTAGCAACTCAACATGGTATGGAACTGATAAAGATGACATTGAAATCCTTCACATTGTCTCCAGAACTTGATTCTAGGAGTCACGATATTTTGATAGCTGAGGGATGTTCTAATAATCCCATCTGTCTAAGTAAATAATGCATTTCACCTTGAACTTTGACATTGCTGTAGGTTGACTGTGTTTCAGGTGGAAAAATAGGCTGTCTATATGCCTTAATTAGGAGGTTCATTTGCCTTTAAATTGGGGCAGGTTATTACTGGTATGAGTATCCGCATGTAGCATAGGGGTGTCTGTTGGTACCAGAATATCTTTGTCTGCTACTGGAATTTTTTCTTCTTTATCTACTACAAAGTCCTGATTAATTGTTGTTGTTGTTGTTATGATGATGATGATTTCTTTTTTATTTGTTTAAGTTGCAAAATTCAGGGATTCAGGGATATGTGTTGCTGACAGCCTTTGTATTTGTGATTCCATGTTCTTGTTTAGCATCATGTTCTATATCCTTGTTTTGGTGGTCATGGTTCTGTATTATTTCTTAAGCACAGCTTCTAATTGTATGCTATATCTGAAATATCTAGTACCTGCAAACTTATTTATGCAGGTTCAATTCAGGGGATTAACTCCACCACTTTGAAGGTTTTGAATCTTTCGTCTAACGTGCTATCAGGCTCATTGCCTTCTACTCTGGGGAAGTGTGTAATTCTGGATTTGAGCAAAAACATGATCTCTGGTGACATATCTGTTGTGAACAGTTGGGGAGGCACTCTAGAGGTTATTGATTTGAGTTCAAATGCATTGTCAGGAAGCTTTCCTAATTTGACTAACGAGTTTCAGTGGTTGACTTCTATTAAGATCAGAAATAATTCTTTAGTGGGTGATCTACCTCCTGCATTGGGGACCTATCCAAGACTATTTGCAGTTGACCTCAGCTTTAATGAACTTACTGGTCCTATTCCTAGTAGTTTATTCACTTCATTGACTTTGATAAACCTGAATCTTTCAGGAAATCAATTTGTGGGAACAATCCCTCTCCAAGGCTCTCAAACGACTGAATTATTGGTTTTACCTTCATCTTCACGGATGGAGTCTCTTGATCTCTCTGGTAATTTGTTAACAGGCTCCTTGCCTTCTGAAATAGGTAACATGGGGATGCTTAAATTACTAAATCTTGGGAAGAACAGGTTATCAGGACAGATACCAGGTGAAATTAGCAAACTCAATGGCTTGGAATACCTTGACTTATCAAGCAATAATTTCAAGGGTAAGATCCCTGATAAACTTCCATCGACTTTAGAGGTTTTCAATGTCTCCTATAATGATCTCTCTGGTCATGTTCCTAAAAATTTGGAACATTTTCCCCTCACCTCATTTCATCCTGGAAATGCCTTACTAATCTTCCCAAAAGGCATGCCTTCACAGAATGGTGATTCTGGGAGTTCTCTTAATGGTGAGCGACATCACAGTTCAAAATCTAGTATCAGAGTAGCAATTATTGTTGCCTCTCTTGGTACAGCTGTGATGATTGCCTTTGTTTTACTGGCTTATTATCGGGGGCAATTGCAAGAATTTCCTGGAAGAAGTGGATTAAGTGACGAAACTACAGGGAGGGATTTAAAGCTGGGAAGATTTACTCGTCCTTCCCTTTTCAAGTTCCAGAAAGATGTTGAGCCTCCTCCAACTTCTTCAAGGTTTTCAAATGACCTCTTGCTAACTTCAAATGCAAGGTCAAAGTCTGGGAAAAAAGAGTTTGTAACTGAAACCGCAGAGAGTGGTTTATGTGAGGGAATTGAAGCAGCTCCAGACTCTATAAATCCAGATTTTCTAGATAATCATCCTCCAACTTCTGGATGGAAGTCTTCTCCAGGGTCCTCTTTATCTTCCTCACCCCGTTTTATTGAGGTGTGCGAGCAACCTGTGATGTTAAATGTGTACTCACCAGATCGATTGGCTGGAGAGCTGTTTTTCCTTGACAATTCACTGTTATTCACAGCTGAAGAGTTGTCTCGAGCCCCAGCAGAAGTACTTGGTAGAAGCAGCCATGGGACTTTGTACAAGGCTACTCTAGATAGTGGGCATATCTTGACAGTGAAGTGGTTGCGAGTAGGACTTGTCAAGCATAAGAAAGAATTTGCTAAGGAAGCTAAAAAAATTGGATCTATTAGACATCCAAACATTGTTCCACTAAGAGCATATTACTGGGGGCCCAGGGAACAAGAAAGGTTGATTCTAGCAGATTATATCCATGGAGATAGCTTGGCATTACATCTATACGGTAAGAGCTTCCAACGCCCATCTTTGGTTGCTTGCCCCATATAAAATATACAATGGTTTATGATTTGTCGTCTTTCGTGCAATTTTTTTGTAGTTATCTCTCTGAATGGTAAACTGTGGTATGAGGTATCTGTATGCTTCTGTTTGTTTCAGATCTTTTGAGCTTTCTTTCATGAGGTAGTGTCTGTTTAGGTGATCTTACATTGTTTTTGAGTATGGTACTCAAATATGAACCCAATGCAAGTGTGCATTAACAAGCTTGAGAACATACAGTTTTTTAAAGTTTGAGGATGTCACACACTTTTCATTGAAAACAAATGTGGTATTTTATTATTTGAAATAGTTTTGAAAACAAAATATATCAATTAAAAAACATGTCTGCTCACTGATTGATCCTGACAGTTTACCTGCTTTAGGGAAAAGTTATTGAAGTTGCATTTTTTTCTTCAAAGGATGAGTTAGCTAACATACCAGTTACTTCAGAAAGAAATTCTGCAATGCAGCATCTAATTAGATTTGTTGGAATGAAAGTGGACAATTAAGTGCAGAACTGTTCATGTAGGTTCAGCACTAATTGATCTTGCTTTGTATACCTTTATCTTGTCATACAGGGTTGTTCAAGTGAACATTTTTAGTTTTGAAGAAGATGCTTAAAGTCATTACAGCTTTAGTTGTTTCAACCTTTTAATGATATTTTGGCTAAGTCTGTATCGTTTGTAGAAAGAATTCTAGTTTGATGAGTCTCAAATTAATTACAGTGAATTAATCAATCAATTTAGGAAGAGAAGGGTTCTAGTAAAGAGATTGCTACTAGATAGACCAACAATAGCAAACTCCAATTAAGGCTACACCATCTACTTAGGAAAATAGTCAAAGGCGCCCTTCTTCCATTTTGTGAATATTGAATTGATAGATTTCTTGAACCAAGCCTGACTTGAGGTCATTTGTAGCCCTTTTCAGATGAGAAACCTCTCCTCTTCCAAATTGAGATGTACAGTGGCATGGACATCTGAACTTTTTCTATAGGCTTTTCCATATATGAGGGCTTTGGGAATGGAATTACCTTTGGGAATGTTGAAGAGGAGAAAGGTAAGTTGTGGAATGAAATTCAACAACCGGATAGATTGAATGATGATGAAGGTGGTTTAAATGATGAGTTGAAGGCTAAGAGCTGTGACACTCCTGCAAATATGGAAATGATCCTAAAAAAGGAGGAGGTATTTTGGAGTCAAAAAGCCAAACTTTAATGGATAAAGGAAGGTGATGGCAATACAAAGTTTTTCCACAAGGTGGAAAATGGTAGAAAGAGGAAGAACCTAATAACCAAGCTTCTAGTTAATGGTGAAGTAATTGATAATCAAGAGAATATTGCTAATGAAGCACAGGACCGGACGGTTTTTCAATGATGTTCTACCAAGTTTGTTGGGACTTATAAAGGCTGATTTGATAAACATATTCCAAGAGTTTTATGATTGACATACAATCAATAAAGGGCTAATATCAACCTTTATTGTCCTCATCCCGAAAAAGGAAGGAGCCACGGAAGCGTATACAAGATAATATCAAAAGTGCTATCCATTAGACTGAGAAGAGTTATGAATAGCATAATCCCAGATGCTTAAGGTGCATTTATAAGTGGAAGACAGATTACTGATGTGATTCTTGTTGCGAATGAATGTGGTTGCCCAAAAACAGTCTTCAATTCCGGGGGTGGTTTGTAAGGTGGACTTGGAGAAAAGCATACGTTAGAGTGAATCGGAATTTTATTTAATGGTTCGTCAAAGAAATATTTTAGTGCTTCTGGGGGAGTTAGGCAAGGCGATCTGTTGTCTCTGTTTCTATTTTCCTTGCTGGCTGAAATATTAAGTGTATTGTTAAAAAAAAAGCACTACACGAAAGGTTGATAAATGGGTTTCGGATGGCTGAATATATTGATTCAGTTTTGCATTTACAGTTTGCCGATGCCTCCATACTGGTTTTGGAGGCATCGAAGGGGATGCATACAAAATATATCCTTCACACTTTTGAAGCAATATCCGGGCTGAAAGTCAATCTAACAAAATCCAACATATTTTGGCCTACCATTGGGGGAACTCAAAGAAAGGAAAGTTTTTGGGACCCAATAGTTAAGAAGGTAAGAAGAAAATTGGCAGGCTGGGGAAGAAGATATATATCTCTTGGAGGAAGGTTAACATTAATCAAAACTTCTTTCTCTAATGTACCCATGTATTACATGTCAATGCTTAAAATGCCTTGTAAAGTGGTCAAGAAGTTGGAAAGATTACAAAGAGATTTCTTGTAGGAAGGTGGAATTGGAAAAAAAAAAAAGATTTATCTTGTGAGATGGGAGGAAGTATGCAAAAAGAAGGAAGGGGGATTGAGCATTGGAAACTTAAAACTCCGTTATATGGCATTGCTAGCTAAATGGCTATAGAGATTCTCTCAAGAGTCTGGATCACTATTGCAGTCCATTGTGGGAGGTAGGTATGGATTGGATGAGAACATATGGGATTGCAATCAAATGGCCATGGTACCTTCTTCTTCTCTGTGGCATAACATACTCCTTATTGCTTCCATATTCTTTCATCACACTCGGATCATTATTGGAAATGGAGGTAGAACTCATTTTTGGAAGGATTTGTGGTGGTGGTGGGGGAATCCCTTTGTCCATAAAATTCCAATCTAGAGATCTACAAGAATTGGAAGCTGATATATATATATATATAAAACGAGGTGGACATAAAAATTTGGAGTCTTGATAAATCTTGATCTTTCTCTTCAAAATCCTTTTTCTCATTCCTTACAAACTCTAGTCTAAACATACAATCCTTCCCAAATAATTTTTTTTGGACTTCTTTAGTTCCTCCTTGGATTGAGGCTTTTGTTTGGACCATGGTTCGGAATAGAATTAACACCATAGAAACTCCCAGATACCAATCCACCAAATCAATCATGGCAAAGATGAAGTGGAAAAGGTATAGATTTCAGCAAGGCTATCGGGTGCGGGTTCTATGGTTCAAAATCTGTGTAAACAGCAAGTGTGTATGGATGGGTTTTGCTCTTAACAATGAGGGGAATTTGGGGCTTTTCGGGTGGTTGGTTAGAGACTGATACAAGACTTAAAAGTATTAAAGATATAGGCTGCAGGGAGCCAAGGACTGGGAATGAATACAGCAGGGTGTGGGGATGATTAGGAACACAGGATGGTTTCAAATAAGGAAGGATAAAGTCTGCAAGCAATATAGTAAACTGTGATGAGAACTTACCTGATACTCAAATCATCCCACTATTTGAAGATGGATTAAGGAAGAGTCTTGGTAGTTGTATGACGTCAGAACAGCAACCATATTAGAAGCTTCAAATCTGATTAATCTGTGTAACTCAGGTTGCTCGATAGTGCCCTTTTCAGTGTGCAATCAATGGATCAAAATCCAACAATAACCAGTTCCTGTGATGGAAATTCTATGATGGAATTCCTGGTTAGTAAAGGAAGTCTGAATGATGTTGCCGTAATGATTTTTGGTTCCAGATAACTCAGATTTTTTTATGAGACTTTCAAAGAATAATGGCTCGTAGGGTATGGCACATTTATGGAGTAAATAAGGTTGGATGATAGCAGAAAACCTAAGGGGTTACTTTCAGACATGGTCGATGGGTTCATTGATGGATGACTTAGTGTTTTGTGGATGGAAATTGAAAGGGAATTAGGGACAGTTGTGGTTGATGGATTAGGGAAGATGGTATTGGGGTTTCATGTCAAAATTGAGGGAAGCAAGCAAGGAAGATTTATGATTTTCTGGTTAGGCAGCAAACAATAATAAAGAATCAAAGGAGGAAAAGAGGAAGAAGAAGAATTGAGGGGAAAGGTAGTTTGTGAGGTAATCACCTACCTTTACAGCCCTAGAAATCACCAACTAGTGTTTCAAGTTTGCATCAAAACTTGTAGAGAAGAGTCCACTCGTGTAGGAGAGGAAAACCCAAATTTTATTATTAAACTTTCATTGAAAATTAAAGTGGGGAGGGTCTTATTCTTATAACCCACGATCACTCCCCTTTTCTATTACAATTCAAATTCAAAATAAGAGAAACTTTTCTAAAACAAGTAGGCTATTATTTCCTATGACCTATTAAGAGACTTGATAAAAATATAAGTAAAACATAACCTAAAGTAAGCCCGGCTGCTCTCCTTGTCGACCAATACATAATTAGTCTCTAATATGTGCTGCCACAAAAGCCCAAAAACAATAATATAAATTCCTACCATGTCCTAACCTCTAATATTGTATAAACTATTAAATAAAATAATAAATCACTAATAAGGACTGAAATCAGCAACATAAAATCTTCTCTTGTGATCCAAGCACTTATCTTCCATGTGTTTCCATGTGCTCTCTTGTGTGGACCCCACCAAGGCCATGTGTAGGCTCCACCTAGCTCTAATGTCCACATCAGATGCGGAATTGAACAACCATCTAATGATCTAGTCCTTTTGCAAGAGGAATTTGGACATATTTCTTATCCCATATGCAAATTTAATGGGCAAACCATGGCATACAGTTGAACTTGTGAATCAATGGAATGGTGGTGTCCTAGGGACAAAGGTGAAAGACTTTTGCACTAGAATCATGCATTGTATAATGTTGTGCATATGGAAAGAATGGAACCAAAGGGTTTTTAAAGATAAAAAAAAGGATGTTAGAGAAGTCATTGATCAAATCCTTTGCAAAGAGGCTAGTTGGATGGTGGCATCTGGAGAATTTAGAGGGTTATTGATCAATGACATAATACAAAATTGGCAATCTTGCATTCTCTTCTCAGGGCACAAAGCACTTCTTTATCATAAGGAGTGGCAACCTCCCCCAAATGGTTTGCCTAAAGTAATTTCGATGGTTCATCCTTGGGCAATCTGGGTCTGACAGAATTTGGGTGTGTAATTTGAGATTGCCATGGTCATGTGCTGCGTGTGGTGGCCGGAGTGCTAGGAGAATGTAATTCATTAAAGCCGGAAGCAATGGCTAGTTTAATGGGATTTAGAGAATTCAAGGCAAGAAATTTATATAGCATTATCATGGAGGGCGACTTATTTGCAGTTTTTTGTTGGGGGCAGGGGTGAAGTTGAGGCCCATGGGAGTTATCACATACTATTATTGAAATTTGGGATTTATCACATGAGTTGAAAGCTTCTTTCTCTCATGTTCCAAGGGAGCAAAACAGTCTTGTGGATGCTTTAGCTAAATGAGGAATTACACAAACTTGTACTTATAATGGAAATGAAGTTCCCCCATCATGTATCTTTTAGCTAATCTCTTGTATTTTTGATATTTGTATCTCTATAGTATTTTTTTCCCTACATTAATAAAATTCTGTGTTAACCTCTGAGTGGTTATATTAAAGAAAAATCTTGTTGAAAGAAGTCCTATATCTCGCTGGGAGGGAGAATCACTTTGATCAAAGCAGCTATGACAAATATCCCGATGTATTATATGTCTCTGTTCAAAATGCCGGTGAAGGTTGTGAAGATGTTGGAAAAGAGTCAATAGGATTTCCCCTGGGAAGGAGGTGGGGATAAGAAGTCTCACTTGGTCAGTTGGGAGGTAGCTTGTCGCCCTAAAGATCATGGAGGTTTGGGTGTGGGTCGTTTGAAAGACAAGAATGTGGCTTTATTATCTAAATGAATTTGGAGGTTCTCTACGGAGACGGGAAATCTTTGGCATTCCATCATTTCAAGTATGACTTTCATTCAAATGGATGGGACATTAACCCATCACCTAAACTACTTATGTCCTTATTGTGGAAGAATATCATTGCTCTTTTATACCATTGTTGCTCCCCATCTCCATTTTGTTGTGGGGAATGGTAGGAACATTTGTTTTTGGAAGGACATTTGGTGGAATGATTAGTGTCTTTCTTCATCATTTCTTAAGCTTTTTAGCTTGGCTTACAACAAGGAAACAAAAGTCTTAGATGTTATTTCCTATTCCTCTTCGGGTATTTCTTGGACTTTGCCTTTCTCTAGAAACCTGTATGATTGGGAAGTGGAGTGGGTGGGATTCCTTATGTCTGGCCTTAATGATGTGTTCCTCTCCTTTTGAGGACAAACGAATTTGGGATTTGTCTCCATCCAGTTTATTCTCTTCCAAGTTTGTTTTTCTTTATCTTTTTAGCCTTGTTCTTTCCCTTTCCCTTTTTCCAGCTTCTACTATTTGAAAGCCTCCTATTCCTCCTCTGGTTAAGGCCTTTTCACGGATGGCGGACCTTAATCGGGTCAACACTATGGATGTATTGCAGCGAAGAAAACCTTTCATGTTGATCTTTCCGCATTGGTGCATCTTGTGTAGAAAGGAGGGAGAATCCTTGAACCATCTCGTCCTCGAATGCACTTACTCAAGAGCTGTTTGGTGTTATTTTCTTGATAACCTTAACATTTCTTGGGTGATGCCGAATGATTTGATGGATCTCTTTGCCTTATGAGCGATTAGTGGTTTGGGGGAGAAAGGGAGGTGTTTTTGTGGGTGCCTTTGCTATGGGGTGATCTGAAATTTATGGAGAGAAAGGAACTTAATAATTTTTGAAGATTCTCAAAAGCCATTTAGGGAAGTTATTGATTCTATTATTCGGGTAGTGGGAAGTTGGCTCTTGTTGACTAATGTTTTTCATGGGTTTTCTTTGGCGGACTTTGTTCGGGATTGGAAGATTTGCATTTCGATAAACTCTTATAGGAGGAATATTATCATTAATTGTTGGTCCTCCCCTCCCACGGGAAAACTCAAGCTTAATTTTGATGGGTCTTCTATGGGTAATGCAGGCCCGAGTGGTTTTCATTGTGTTATTTGGGACTCCAATGGTGAGATTGTTACAATTTTGGCGGGTCCTATTGGTGTTGCGGACTCTACCAAAGCTGAAGTTATGGGGCTGCTTATGGGGTTGAGGGAGATTCATGATCTTCATTTGAATATGCATTTGGTAGAAGGCGATTCTGCTGTGGTGGTGGGTTGGGGTTTGGGTTTGTCATCGGGTTTGTGGAAATATGCCCACATATTCATGAAATTAGAGGCTTGGTGGTGCTCTTGCGAATTGAGTTGGAGCATGTTCCTAGGTCCCAAAATGAGCTTGTGGTCAAATTGGCTAAATGGGGGGTTGAGCAGCACTGTATTGTTAAATCCAATGTAATCTCGGTTTTTCTGGATTAGGCCTTTGGCCTTTTTTGTGTTGGTTTCTTTCCTTCTTCAATAAAGTCTTTATTTATCAAAAATAAATAAATAAAAAAAAGTCTAAGTTTACTTTTGGATTGAATCATTGAACTTCTTAAGAACCAACACGGTCAATTTCGTAAATCTGCATTACCCAATCGCAACCGGATGATTTTTCTAATACTCAAAAGATCCATTTTTTTAGAAGTTTAAGGTGCAAACCCCCACCTACTTCAAACATATGCTTTTATCTCTTAAATCTAGCTCTTCATGAATTGAAGAGCTAAAGCCTCAAAATGACTTTTGGTTTTGTTGTTGGAAGAGGTATGTGAAACAAAAGCTCTATAACAGAAACAAAAGGTATGGTGGCGCAAATTGTTGGTGCTTGATCTTTTCTTCCCATCTCAAGCAATAGGAATTAGGAAAGGCAAGATTGAGACCATCATAATGGAAGTGTTTTGGTTTGTCAATCTGTGGGTTCTCATTTTCTCATCGTTACATTCCTATAGTTCATCTCCCTTCTAGCTCACATTTCTTCAATTTATATCTTTATTATAAATTCAGTGAGGGGCGTTCCTGCACACAGGGTGAGGGGGAAATATTCTTACCATCGGTAATACGCCATCCTCGTCATTTCAATTACACCCTCCTTCAGGTGATGGTTGTCTTGGAGAGTTATGTTTTCCTTTTATTTTGTATTTTTTATGCTGATGTTACTGGCTAATTTTAAAATATGAGGAGAAGAGACTGGAGCAGAATTTTGTTTGGTGATATCTGGTTGACTGGTAGAAGCTCTATCAATGGAAGTTTCCTCAGTTTGGTTTGATGTTTGAGAGCTCATCAAATCGATCCATCTTGCTTGAGGATTTTGAGAATTTTCCTAGGTCAGGAGTAAAATAAATGTAACAAACTACTAAAGAGTCTTGGGCGCCAGTCCAGGTGCTTGAACTTAATATACATGTTGAGACTTTCAGAGTAATAATCCAAAAAAAAAAAAAACATGAATACATATTGGTTTATCATGGTGTGGGTTAATAGATGTGGGCCATGGGCTGAGTTTAAACAAATAAATACTTGAGAAAGTATTTGTATGGTGTGGGTTTCTTTTGTTGCCTGGGAATGACATTGATGGCTTACTGTAAATTCAAACCATCGTGGGATAAGTAATGACAAAACTTGGTGTGATCTAATTGGCAGCCAATTTGACCATGTCCATATTTTAAGTTCTATTTGTAGTTTGTACTTCCCTCTTCTACAAAATTTCCCTCATCAAAAAGGAAAAATAAATTTCAACTAATATAAATAAATTCTTTAGCTAAAATAGGTTTAAATTGGCAGTCTTCTGGTGACGTAAGAACCAGAAAACGCATTTTTGTGATATTTTTACAATTAAATATTTTCTGATGGTATTGGTTTTATGATTTTTACCTTCCTCTGAAAATTATTTAGGAAAATGTTTTTATTTGGTTTGGCCTATTTCTTTGCTTTGGTGAATGGTACTACCATTCTCTTGCTACCAATGCCACAAGTACTCATATTGCTTTTTTTTTTTTTTTTTTTTTTTTTGGGGGGGGGGGGGGGGGGTAAACACCA
>JAOXJP010245247.1:0-22683 GCA_025762735.1 Platanus orientalis | reverse complement strand
TTTCACTTTCTTTCAACTTCTATTTCGTGGTATGGGATGTTGAGAAGTTTCTCTCTCTCTCTCTCTCTCTCTCTCTCTCTCTCCTAGTGTGTATGTGGTTTATGATTGTTCTGATGATACTGAGATTTACCTATGCTTGTAGGGAAATGTCGTCCTCATCATACCAGACACTGTCTAGTCTTTAAACCTCCAGGGAACAAGTGGGTGCTTTTAGATTGAGACAGGCACGAGCTGTGATTTTCTTCCTCTCAAGACTATTAAGACAGGCACGAGTTACACAAGTTCATCGTTATTCAAGTTACCCAAATAAACAAGCTAAACAATCAAGTTCCCATGATTTATCTTACAACTCAAGTGATGAAAATGACCAACCTGTGCGTACTCAGCTTAAGAACCAGTCATTAATTTAACCACTGCTCTAATGCACATCGTCAACTAACAGATTTTTTAGAAGAAAAAATATTACATTACAACACTTACAGAGCTTCATGTGATAGTGTCAGCTTGTGTATGAGAACTCATGGTGGTCTGGATTTTGTGCGCACAAAATCCGTGTGCAATGCATGCACACGGACCAAGGGACAGACACATCAGCGTCAAAAAGTGATAAGCACCCCCAAAAAGTGTAAATCACTTTTTTGTGCTGATATGTCTGCCCCTTGGTCTGTGTGCACACTTTGCACACGGATTTTATGTGCACAAAAGCCAGGCTCAACTCATGGTGATGCCTTTCAGAATTTTAGGTTTCTAATAAATGTATCATTGTAATATTATCCAGATAATATTGCTGCTAAACAATTATACGAACTATATAAAATAATAATTTAAAGTTGAAATAATGTCCGAAGGAAATAAAAAAATATTAATGCAAATCAATTGAATTTACTATTCTAGAATTGCAAAGAATCAAAAAGCACTATTGCATATAAATATATAATCAAATAATACTAAAATAATAAAACAAATTAGAATGGACTTATCGGTATGTGCCGAGGCATACTAAGAGACACCGTCTTTAATGGTATTCACCTCCCTCTATAATGATGCTGCAAGGCTTTACTGGTGACCCTCCTAGGATTCAACAACACCATCTTCTTAAACCCACAATGTATAAGAAGACTAACAATAAATGACAACAAGTGTGGCTTAAATCTAACCAAATAACTTCAAGAAAACTTCGTATAAATGCTCAAATGCGTTTTCAAACAAGATACCAAAGAAATAAGAGCGAAAGAAGAGAGAATGAGAGAAGAGATATCAAGTGCTTTTAACGCGAAAACCCCTTTCCTATTTATAGATTGCATAGAGACATAAAATGTGTCTATAGACATTAGACTTTGATTGGCATGGGCAAACGCATGTTGATGTCTGTAGTGTCTTTGCACTCTTTCCCATGAACGGATAAAAAATCCTGCAACGTTTATTGTTCGCAACTAGAGATTTTCAAATGATTGAAATTGAAAAAACATAATGTTGTTTTCACTATATAGGTTTCAATCATTCAAAAATATTTTCTAACGATCGAACATAGTAAATATTCGATATTTTGAATCTTAACTACAACAATCCCCCTATATATTCAAAATATTACAATGACTTAACTTGGATTTAAACTAGCAAAAACTGAATGCAATGATACCAATGTCTTTTGGACTTTGAACCAATACTTAGAATATATAAACCAAGTTTTACTAGATCTTGGTAGAGTAAACTCTTTTGAACCATTATACATTTGTATAAATTTGATAAATCTACAACCGACATTCAATTTTCTCAAACTTTGTCATTCTATATTGTTTGACACAGTTTGGCCTTACGTCACTCTTGGTTTTCATGAGCGCTCTAGTGAACTTAGACCAAGTTCTCATAAGAAGCAGTCTCACTTTCACACTCATGTTGATTATCACACACTACAAACATTGATTGGATTGGTCCATTCCATAACAGAATATCTACCAAGAGATTTCTTAACCACTCACCTTCAACACTTGTCTTTTCTAAGGTTAAAAACTTAGCTTCCATTTCATATAGCTGTTTGGTTGATTTCCAAGAGATTGCATCTCCACCAAGAGTGAAAATATATTCACTCGTTGATTTGGTATCCATTGTATCGGATATCCAATTTGCATCACAATAACCTTCCAAAACTAGAGATATACCACTAAAACATAAATTGTAGTCAATAATATCCTTTAAATATTTGGAGAGTCTGACTACTACAAACTAGTGAGCATTATTTAGATTATGAGTGTATCTACTCAATCTACCCACAGCACACCTTATATCAGGTCTGGTACAATTTGATAAATATGTCAAACTATCTATTGCTCTAACATATTCTATTTAGGCTACTGGATCCCCCATATTTTTCTCAAATGTATGCTAGTATCATACGGAATAGATACTAGACTACTATTAAATTGGCATAATTTCCTCAATATATTTTCTACATAGTGTAAACTGATTTAACATTAGTCCACTAGATTTCTTAAGATTTTAATTCCTAAAATTACATCTGCCTCACCTAAATCTTTCATATTAAATTTAAATAAAAAAAACTTTTTTTTAGTTTTAACTACTTAAAAGCTAGTTTCAAATATCAACATACCATCTACATATAGGCAGATAACCATTCCAAAGTTTTCACTAAATTTGTTGTATATGCATCTATCATATTCATTTACCGTGTACCCATTTGATGTTAAAGTTGTATCAAATTTCTCGTGCCATTGTTTAGGTGCTTGTTTTAGTCCATATAAAGACTTTACAAGTACACACACCTTATGTTCTTATCCTGGTACTATGAATCCTTTAAATTGTTTCGTATATATTTCTTCTTCTAGATCCCCATTTAGAAATATTGTCGTAACATCCACTTCTTACAAGTTATGAATTGGAAGAAAACCCAATCTTAGTCACTTGAGACCATAGGGGTCGATGGGTTTTATCCAAATACTAGCACAAAAAACTAGTAAGCTTGACATGAGAGCCAAAAAGGGCACTTTTATAAAATATTTTGAACATTTTAAGGGCTATGTATTCGTCCATGAACAAGAGAATAGTGAGTTCACAAAGATAGAATCGCAAGATGTTGATTTCATTAAGAATGAATTCCCAAGTAGAAAGAATTTGAATGACTTTAGGCTTTTATAAGATGGAAGAATCTGAAGGTGGTTCTTAAGATGTGTCTCCTACTACACTTGGAGAGGGTAGGAGAAATCAGACCTCTAATGAACCTAGGATCACCAAGGATAGTGGGAGTGCTCCATTTAATGTGACCATACCTAATGGGAGTGCTTCAGCTAGTAGGAGCACACTTCCTGATGAGATGGAAAATCTTAAGCCACACAAAAGCAAATGTGGGATAGTACCTCATCATCATTTTGAGATTGAGGAAGAATCCTTCATGTGCGCTTCCATTGATGATGATGAGTCAAATTCCTATAAGGATGCATTCTCATCACTTGCTTCAAAAGAATGGACAACTATTATGCAGAAAGAGATTAGTTCCATGGAGAAAAACCAAGTAGGAGAATTTGTTGATCTTCCACAAAACCGCAAGACTACTAGAAACAAGTGGATTCTTAAAGTCAAGTGTAAAGAAGATGAGACTATTGAGAAGTATAAGGCCCAACCAATGACAAAGGATTATACCTAAGAGAAGGGTATAAACTATTAAGAAACGTTCCCCCTAGTGGTGAGATTTACCTTAATTTACCTTATTTTATCCATTGTCTCACACTTAGATTTAGAACTCTATCAAATGGATGTGAAAACTGTATGTCTCAAAGGAGAACTAGATGAAGAGATCTATATGGATCAACCTAAAGGTTTTGTTGTAGAAAGACAAGAGCGCAAAGTGTTGCAAGCTCAAGAAGTCCATCTATGGATTAAAGCAATTATCTAGGCAATGCTACTTTCAGTTCAGTCAAGCCATAGTTAAGTATTGTTTTACAATGATTGAGGAAAACCACTGTGTATATGTTAAATGATCCAATAAGAGTTTTACAATTCTTTCAATATTGTATGTTGACTACATTTTATTGGATAGAAATGATATGAGAATGATTGTCACCACTCATAAGTGGATGTCCCTCAATTTTGAGATGAAGGAATTGGGAAAGGCAAACTTCGTGCTCAGGGTTAAGATAACATGTGATCACTCTAAAAGGTTCCTTGGTTTGTCTCAAGAGACTTACATCAAGAGAATGGTAAAACAATTTTGTATACAGAATTGCAAATCCATTGACATTCCCATCCAGAAGGGTCATACTTTGAACCTGAACATGTGTCCTAGTACGGATGTAGAGTTAAAACAAATGAAAAACATTCCTTATGTAAGTGTTATTGGTAGTTTGATGTACTATGATGTATACTCGACTGGATATTAGCTTTGCAGTAAGATTGGTTAGTCATTACAAAAGCAACCCTGGGTTAACACACTGGAGCAAAGTAAAACAGGTTCTTCGATACTTGCATGGGACTGTAGACTATATGATATGTTTTTAGGGAACAAACTCAATATTACGAAACTATTATAATGTAGACGATTAGGGTGGTGATTTGGATGAGTGCAGATCTATGTTTGGGTATACTTTTCTTTTAACAAGAGGAGTTGTTTCTTGGAGTAGTAAGAAACAATCAGGCATCGCCTTATCCACGATGGAATTGGAATACGTTGCTTGTAGTGTTATTGTGAAGGAAGTTGTTTGGCACCGTAGGTTCCTTCAACAACTTAGCAAAGAATACTAAGGATCCTATTACGATTCATAGTGATAGCATAGCATCATTATCATACACGGTCCTAAGTATCATGGAGGGACCAAACACATTGACATACAATATCACTTTGTACGAGATATGGTTACACAGTAAGAGGTGGTCCTTAAGCATATTTCTATGAGACAAATGGTGGTTAACCCACTCACTAAGCCTATTCCTTGGGATACATTTAGCACTCATGTGAGAAGTATGGATCTGCGTAAAATTCAAGGTTTTGGTTTTTGAAAGTCCAGTAATGATCATAGAGGGGGTGAGTAGGATAATTTAATTTTTTATTCCTTTTTTCTTAATTTACTTAATCTTATTTATTTACAGCGAAAGCCTTTCAACTAATAAATTAATTATCTATGAACCAATCATAGACCACAAGGTTATGTCATACGCTATAGTGTTACCTATAGCAGAGCGAGAACAGGGCTGCCTACACTTAATTGTTTAAGCCTTTTTAATTTAAGTGTTATGTGTATAAAAACAATGAATGGAATAATGAATGACTTGATAAAATAAAGGCAAGTACTCAAGACAATCAACAAGCACACAACACAATAGATTTATAATGGTTTAGCACAAAGCCTACGTTTACTCCCAAAAGCTTACAACCGAGCTATATAATTTTATTAAGATTGAAACAAGTACAATCAAGGATAAAATTAAATAAGGCCTAACTACTTGCAAAGCAATCCAATCTACAGTCGGTGTCTCTAGCGAGTGTGGTCTACACTTTCGGTGTTTTCAACGGAAGTGCCAAGTCTACACTATCGATGCCTCCAACAATAGTGCTAGGTCTATTCCCAGTGTCTCTGGCGGGAATGGTCTACTCCTTCGATAAGGTGCTTAGGTCTACACTACCGGTGTCTTCGGCAATAGTACTTCAAACTCTCGGTGTCTTCGACAAGAGTAAACACAAGTAACTATAATTTAAAATAACACGACTTACCTCTTGAAAGTTGATGTTGCTATACACACAATGTGGGATCGGTCCTTCTTAAGCAAGATGTGACTTTTGAATCCTAATCGAGTTTTCCATTGAACAACTCTTGAAATCGCCTCTTAGTGATTTGCCTTAGCAAGAGCAAGGAGGAGGCTTGAATCGGTCTCTTTCCTATCTAGGTATAGGGATTTATGAGCACTACAATGGAGATTGAAATCTCTCTAAAGAACTTGGAGAAGTTTGAACAAAGTAGTTTTAAGATACTCAAGTTTGTTCAAGACTTGTTACTTTGCTTTCCGGCGCTCACCCTAATTTATAATGGACTTAGAAACATGTTGTCCATTGGATTAGAATAATCTCTAATGTTTAAATATGATTGTCATTCATTATTTTCCATTTTCACAAGATTTTATAGCCGTTAGAATGGTTTCTGGCGTTTTTTGACAGTTTGGATCAATCCTAGATCGATCCAAAGTGCTTAAATCTTAGAAAAATCAACCCGATGAATGTTGGTTCGATCCTGAATCAATCTTAGATTGATCCAAATAAGTTGGATCCATCCAACTATCCTGTAATGTCTCCAAAAACTCTTGAAAGTCTACAGAGACCTTGGGATAGTCCCTCCTTGGTCTAGGAAAGTTCAAAGACCTTCAAAACCCTTCTTTGGACCTTAAATTCACTTAACCACCATTACTTTACTTGTTTTACCTTTTTAAGCTCGGAATGAGTTATGAATCCTTTAAAATGCCTTACATTCTTCCAATTAGTTTTTCATGAGGTCTTCTTAAAGTCTAGAAGTTGTTCTTCATGGAGCTTGAGACCACAATCCTTTTAGACTCTAACATGACTCCACACATGTCCTAGTCTGTACATTGCTTTGTATTTTACAATTCATAGAATTTACATCATTTTATATAGACAATTTCTCCCTTTAGGATTTCCAAGACAAAACTTAAAATACATGAATGAAATATATTAAGAACAAAATACAAAGACTCCATAAACCACTAGTAGCCGTATATCTTTGGGTGATGTTGTCTTAGTTCTCCCCCTTGATATATGTTTGGTCGTTGCAATGTATTTCTTCTTTTGCATTGTGTTTAAGTCCTGAAACTCATTTGACAAATAAAATACCTCTCTCAAGCCAAGCTTAGTCTAGCCAAACGATATAGCATTATGTGCATACAAGCAAGCATATGTATATGTATAGTCATGATAAGATGCATATGCTTATGGAGTAAAAATGAAATGCTCATGTGCATTGGTCACAAGTTTGTTCATTTTTATATGTTTATGCTCTTTAGATTAATGAATTCCCAATTTCTATGCTGAGTTGCTCCCCCTAACATCAACATTTTTTGGAAATTTATGCTTTACATTGGTAAGTTCATTATCTCTTTGGATCTCATTCTCATTTTAATTTAATTCATTATCTTCCCCTATATTCATTATCTCTTTGAATTTCGTTTTAATTTAGACATAACATTTTCTCCGCCTTTTTGTCATGGAAACCAAAAGAGAGCAGGGCTAGAGAGAATATAAAACAAAAAACTAAGTTTTTCATTAAGCTTAAAAAATTACAAGGACAAGAACAAAAAAAAAATTACACATTGGAGGAGCACTAAGAATCCTCATCCTCATCCTCATCCTCATCCTCATCCTCATCACTGTCGAGGATGTCCACTATAATCCGCAGCTCAGGAGCTCGTGAGGGATCAATGATGCCCTCAATGTGGACAAGTCTCTTATTCATGATGTCCACCTTCTAGCCGAGACCCTCAAAGCACTGAAAATGTGGCCAAGGCCGTGATAGATCCTGAATGAGTGTTGATAGGACTGGAGGTACCCCTGACATAGTGGAAGTTTGAGCTAGGAGAACAATGGAAGAAATGCCTGTAGGTGTAGGCTCATAAGCAGGTGGAGGAACCTCTACTGGTGCATGAGGAACCTCTGCTAGTGTGGATACAAGTGTCGGGACAGCCTGTGTTGCTTCTCTAGCTGCCTGAGCTATCTATGGTGCAGCACCCTTCTTGCCTCCCATGCACTTGATGGTGGCATCATCAATCAGAAGTCCTTACGGAAGAACCACACATCCTTGGGAAACGAGACACTGTACTACTCCAAAATTTGGGTGACTAACACCCCATATGGTAGACCCCTCTTCGATCCAGTGTCAATTGACTTCTACAGCATCACATAACACATGATGGTAGGGACGTCAATGGACTTTCCCTCCATCAAGCTAGCAACTAGATGGACCATGTCATTTGACATATCGGTCTTTTAGGTCGTTTGGAGCAAGTTGTGCACCAAGATGATGTTGAGAACCCTAGGCACCATGTCGCATTCGCAAGTAAGCAACTTCCCAAACCATGTGTTACCCTCTCTCTCAAATAGCTTAGCAATATAAGCTTTGTCAATCCCTTGGTTGGAAAAGATGGTGACATTGGTGGTGGGGAGAACAATCCCCAAAAGCATCGCTACTCGGTCCAGATTGATGAGCATTCGGATCCCGTATACTTCTGTCTCGAATGAGAGTTATGTAAAGTCGATGTTGTGGATGTTGGAGTAGAAGATACGCACAGCTTCTTGTTGCACATTACCTTTGATGATAGTGAGCTACAACACCCGTCATTGGGTATTTGTGTGCCCACAATGAAGTCGCGAAGAGTGGTTTACTTCACGTACCGCTGGATGAAGATCCGCTTCTTTGGGTAGATATTGTTGTAGTTATGAAGGGTGGAGGAGTTTTGGAATGCTCCATAGTTGATAGACGTCGTTCTAGGGCATTTAGGTTATTCCTTCTCATGCATGGGAGCCTTCCCCAAATCGCGTTTAGACATGATGTGGCATAGAGGAATCGAGAATCTAGCAAAAGTGGGGAGAGAGGATAGACAAAAATCCCTTTGGTTTGATTTAGGATCGAACTGGGGCAATTTCTCCTTTTTTTTTAAAAAACGTTCGATTTCTGCTGGCACCACCAGTTTGGATCAATCTTGGATATATCCAAAATGGAATCTTTTTGGGAAATAACCTGATTTCCTCTATTTTTTGCTCGGTTTCTCCTACATTACCCCTAATGAGTATTTTTAACTTATTATTAAGGTAATTTTGTGAATGTATTCAAATAGAACACAGTCACATTGCACCTCAAAGATATTCGAATCTTTTTTAGTCTAGTGCCTTTATGAGGATGTCCGCCAGTTGGTCCTTAGTTGACACATACTCTAGAGAGATTGCCTTTTTTTCAACCAATTCACGAATGAAATGGTGTCGAATATCTATATGTTTCATTCTAGAATGTTGCACTGGGTTTTTGAAAATTTGGATTGCACTTGAGTTACCGACGAACAAATTCATTGTATCTTGAGACAACTCGTAGTCTACAAGCATTTTCTGCATCCATAGTAGTTGCGTGCATCCACTTCCAACGGCAATATATTCTGTCTCAGCAGTCGATAATGATATGGAATTTTGCTTGCGACTGTGCCATGAGACGAGACAATTATTTACATAAAAGCATCATTCACTCATGTTTTTACGATCATCTACATTTCCTACCCAATCAGCATCTAAAAATCCAGCTAGCACTGAAGTGGTATCAAATGGATACTAAAGGCCAAAGTTGATTGTCCCATGGACATATCTAATGATCATTTTGGTTTCTTTTAGATGTGATTCCTTTGGTGCTGCCTGATACCTCACACACGCACCTACACTAAAGGAAATGTCAGGTCTGCTAGTATTAGGTATAACAAACTTTCTATTATAGTCCGATATTCAGTGGGATCAATGTCGACTCCATCGATATCCTTTGTTATTTTCTCACTAGTACTAATAGGAGTATCTAAAGGTTTAGACTTTAAAAGTCCAAACTTGGATACCAGATCCTTTGCAAATTTGGATTGGTTCAGAAATATCTCATCCAATGTTTATTTGATCTATAACCCAAGGAAGAATTGCAATTCTCCTTCCATACTCATTTCAATTTTGGATTTCATTCTCTGTACAAATCCATGTGTCAATTCATTGCATGTTAACCCAAAAATGATGTCATCCACATATATTTGGGCAATGAGTATATGACCATCTTTTTTCTTAATGAAATGTGTTTTATCTACACTTCCCCTAACAAATTGATGGTCCATCAAGAACTTAGTTAGTTTATCATACTAGGCTCTTGGAGCTTGTTTTATTCCATATAGGGCTTTCTTAATCCTGTATACATGATTTGGCAGATGTGGATCCTTGAATCCTTTAGGTTATTCAACATACACTTCTTCTTAAAGTATTCCATTGAGAAATGCAATCTTGACATCCATTTGATATAGTTTAAATTTTAAATGGCATGCAATGGACAACAAGATTTGAATTGACTCAAGTCTTGCTATTAGAGCAAATATCTCTTCGAAGTCAATTCCTTCAATTTGAGCTTACCCTTTAGCAACAAGGCGAGCCTTGTTTCTTATGACAGTTCCATGCTCATCCAATTTGTTCTTGAAAATCCATTTGGTACCGATTATGTTTTTATCTTCCGATTTTTCAACAAGGTACCATACATGATTCACTTTAAATTGATTAAGCTCTTCTTGTATAGCTAAGATCCAATCTAGATCATTTAGAGCTTCTCTTACTTTCCCAGGCTCAACTATTGATGTGAAACACACATGACTAATAAGATTTTCAAGTTGTCTCTTAGTTTTGACATCTTTGTTTAGATCTCCAATTATATCCTTTGATGAGTATCCCTTAATTAATTTTCTTTCCTTAGGATGCCTCACTTCATCGTTGTCTATTCCTTATGACTCACTTCCGGAGTCATGAGAGGTTTCATTCTCAAGTGATTTAGGTTCACTTTGAGAATTTTCTTCCTTTTCTTCTTCTTTATCGGTTTGAGTCTTTAGTTTGTCATCAATGATGGCATTGATAGACTCTTCCATGCTGGAAGTCCTTTTGTTGAAGACCCTATAGGCATTGTTTCTCAATGAATATCTAAGGAAGATCCCTTCATCACTTTTGGAGTCAAACTTGCCTAAGTTTTCCATCTCTCAAGATATAGCAAGTGCTACCAAAAATTCTAAAGTACTTCAAATTTGGCTTGTTGCCACTCCATAACTCATATGGAGTTTTGAAGTGCTTGGCCTTAGGAACACTCTATTACTTGTATAGCAAGCAGTGTTTATAGCTTTGGCCCAAAACCTTTTGGAAAGTTCTTTACTTAACAACATGACGGTTTCCATGTCTTGTAAAGTCCTATTTTTCCTTTTAGCTACCCCATTTTGTTTAAGAGTTTGGGTGCGGAGAATTTGTGTTTAATTCCACATTCATCGTAGAAGTTAGCAAATTTTCTATTTTCAAATTTACCTCCATGATCACTCTGAATTCTCTTAATTGTGAGTTCTTTCTCAATTTGTAGTTTGATACATAGGTTTTTGAACTTATCAAATGCTTCAGATTTCTCTCTTAAGAATAATACCCATGTGTATCTAGAGAAATCATCTACCATGACCATGAAGTACCTTTCGCCACCAAGGCTCTCAGTTCTCGTAGTTTCAATTACATCCATATGGATTAGTTCTAATGGTGTAGTGGTTCTTATGTCAGTCAACTTCTTATGGGATGCTCTAGTTTGTTTTCATAGTTAACAACCACTACATATAGGGTTTTCTTGTCTACTTAGCTTGGGGATCCCAAGTACTAAATCTTTTCTACTTAGCTTAGACAAATCCCTAAAGTTTACATGTCTAAGTCTCTAATGCCAAAGACTTGTCTCATCATGAGGCATGTGTTTGGATTACTACTTCTATAAATATAGCAATTGTCACCATTACGAATACCTTTGGCTACAACTTCCTCTTTGTTCTTTATGTACACCCTTCCTTGGTGAATCCTACATCATAGCCTAAGTCAAAATTTTGACTTATGCTTAGAAAGTTGTGCTTGAGACCATCAACAAATAGAACATCTATTAGTGTTGGGACTTCGAGTATTTCAACTATACATTTACCCATAATCTTGGCAATGTTTCCATCACCAAAAGCTACACTACCTTCCCTTCCTGGAACATAGTGTAAGAAAAGTGATTTATCACTTGTCATATGTCTAAAGCACTCACTATCAAAATATCATTGTGAAGTATTTACTGCTTTGAGAGCAGTGTGGACTATAAGACATTTGAGTTCATCTTTCTTGACCCATATTTATTTTGGTTTAACTTTTCTAAATTGAGTCATTCTCTTTTTTTTTTTCAAGATTCTCTTCTACTCTTTGGAAGTATGTTCTTTTCCTAAAATTCTTTTTGTTCAACTTCCTTTGAGTTTCTTGAAATGATTTAGCTTTTAAATCATTCAACCTTTTTCTACAATCTATTTTCATGTGACTTATTTGTCCACAATAGTAGCATATGATTTGTGGAGCTCTAGATGTAGATGCATGGAAATTGTTTCTCCAAGAAGTCTCTCTTCTTTCATCATGAGTATTACCTTTGACAAATTGAGGTCTTCTACTATATGACACATTAATTCTAGATGTTGAAGGTTGATATGTGTCTATGGTTTTCCCTTTATAGGGAGTGTTTTGCCTATGTTAAAAAACTATTGGCTTTTGATAAGGTCTATGACATTTTTGCCTATTTCTCAAATGATTGGGAGGTTGGGAAAAAGCTTGACCTTTATAAGTAAGGGTATTCCTGTGACATCACCTTACTTCATTTGGTTTTCGCTTTAGAGGACAATTTTTCATTTTTTACTTTCCTTTTACAAAAGCAATGGTTTAGCCCTAGTGTAAGCATAGATATTGCTTTCATCTTATCATCTTCTAGTTTTTCAATTAGGTTGAGATGATCTAGAGTTTCTTGAGTCAATTTGGTACAAGTCATGTTCAGCTCTTTATTTATTTCATTTAGAGAATTGTCTTGGTTCTCAAGGTCACTTAAGAACTCATAAGCCTCTTTTACATTTGTTTTTAGAGTTTTGAAATTTTCTTCTAATTCAAGAATTCTAGACTCATTTCCTTGTTTCTCAAGTTCTAGAATCCTTTTAGCTAAGATTTCATTCTTTTCAGTCAATTTTCTCTTTTCCACTTTCCTATTTTCTTTCTCTACATTGAGAACTATTCCTAGATCTCTAAGTTTCAAGTCTAATGAATTTACTTTTAGTTCTAGAACTTGATTCTCTGTTTCTAGTGAGGAATCTTTGGAGCTAGACTCCAATTGTTTGTCAGTCTCCCTATGTTTGTGATTCTCATCTAGAGTTTGGAGTTTGTTTCAAGTAACTCCACATCCTCAACAGACTTATTACTAGTGTTGCTCAATTGAACTAAGAGTACTTTATTTTTTACTTCTAAGTTGAGCTACTAGTTTTTTCAATGTGGAGCTTTCTTCGAAGAGTTTGTTAAACGCCCCTTGAAGTTCACTCTCATCATTTTCACATTCTCTTTCATTTTTACTTTCACTATCACTACTGGAGTCATTTTAACTGAAAACAACAAATGCAATTGCTCTTTTTGATGAATCCTCATCAGAGCTAGATGATTCTTCATTTGAATCATCAGTATTGTCATCCCATGTGACAGCCATTGCCTTCTTGTGTTTACCCTTAGATTTTGATTTCTTGTTGGAACACTTAGAGGCAAAGTGATCATGTCCTTTGCATTCATAGCAAACGACTTCATCCTTGAAGATTTCCTTCCTCCTTGATGAGTCCTTGTGGTTTCTAAAGGAAAATTTTCATCCAAAGTTTTTTGCATTCTTTTTGTAAAATTTCCTAAACTCTATTGTGATGAAATCCATCTCATCATCGAAATTTTCTTCCAGACTTAACAGCTCTTCAACTTTGAGAGCAACTCCCTTCTTTTTGATATTTAGTTTAAAGGTCATCTCAAAGGTCTGGAGTGACCCAACAAATTCTTAAACTATCAAGGTATCAATATCTTTGCTTTCCTCTATAGTAGTCACTTTAGGTCTAAATCTTTTCGGTAGTGATCTAAGGAATTTTCTCACAATCACATCGGGTTTTAGTGGGTCTCCAAGTCCTGCTTTGGAGTTAACTAAGTCTTGAAGCTTAGTATTAAAGTCAATGAACTATTCATCTCCTTCCATTCTAAGTTCTTTGAACTTAGTGGTAAACATTTGAAGTTTAAACTTCTTTACCGCACTGGTACCTTCATGGGTTACTTCTAGCAAGTCCCATGCTTCCTTAACCGAAGTGAGTGAGCATATTCGCCTGAACTCATTTTGGCTAACAACGCAAAAGATGGCATTCAATGCTTTATAGTTTGCAATGTGGGCTTTCTTTAAGGTTTCATCCCACTGTGCTTCCGGTGTTGTCGGCCTTTTCCAACCTTATTGGATAGACATCGACACGAATAAGTTCATGGCTTGGAGAAATGTACTCATCCTTATTTTCCAATATTGAAGAATGAGGTTTTTTTGGTTGAGTAAGCTTCTTCTGGGTTGGCCATCTAGTGTTTTCTAATCTAGGAATTTTTGATGTTTCCACTCCGGTAGTCTAACCGTTTGTGAGTAGCCTTGCTTTGATCCCAATTGAAAGTCCAGTAATGATCTAGGGGGTGAATAGGATAATTCAATTTTTTGATTCCCTTTTTCTTAATTTATTTAATCTTATTTATTTGCTGCGAAAGTCTTTTGATTAGTAAATTAATTTTCTATGAACCAATCATAGACCATGAGGTTCCATCATACACTATAGTGTTACCTATAGCATAGCGGAAATAGGGCTAATAGGTTCCCTACACTTAATTGTTTAAGACTTTTTAATTTAACTGTTATGTGCATAATTACAATGAATGAAATAATGAATGACTTGGTCGATAAAATAAATGTAAGTACCCAAGACAATCAACAAGCACACAACACAATAGATTTATGGTGGTTCGGCACAAGGCTTACAACCACTCTAAAAAGTGCACAACTGAGCTATATAATTTTATTAAGATCGAAACAAGTACAATTAAGGCTAAAATTAAATAAGACGTAACTACTTGCAAAGCAAGCCAATCTAGACTCGGTGTCTCTGACAGGTGTTTCGATGCCTCCGGTGGGAATGGTCTACACCTTCAATGAGGTGCTTAGGTCTACACTACCGGTGTCTTTGGTGGTAGTGCTCCAAACTCTCGGTGTCTTCGGTGAGAGTAAACAGAAGTAAATATAATTTAAAATAGCACGTCTTACCTCTTGAAGGTTGATGTTGTTGTACACACAGTATGGGATCGCTCATTCTTAAGCAAGATGTGGCTTTTGAATCCCAATCGAGTTTTTCGTTGGACAACTCTTGAAATTACCTCTTAATGATTTTCCTTAGCAAGAGCAAGGGGGAGGCTTGAATAGGTCTCTCTCCTATCTAGGCATAGGGATTTATGAGCACTATAAAGGAGATTGAAATCTCTCTTAAAAACTTAGAAAATTTTGAGTAAAGTAGCTTTAAGATACTCAAGTTTTTTCAAGACCCGTTACTTTGCTTTCTGACGCTCACTCTAATTTATAATAGACTTAGAAACATGTTATCCATGGATTAGAATAATCCCTAATGGTCAAATATGATTTTCATTAATTAATTTCATTTTTTACAAGATTTTATAGCCGTTACAATCGTTTATGTTGATTTTTGGCAATTTGGATCGTTCTTGGATTGATACAAAGTGCTGAAATCTTAGAAAAATTAAGCCAAGGAGTGCTGGTTCAATCCAAATTATTTTGAATGGATCCAAATAAGTTGGATAAAATCAAGAGGTTTGGATGGATCATAGATCGATCCAACTGTCCTGTAATGCCTCCAAAAACACTTAGAAGGCTATAGAGACCTTGGGATCGTCCATCCTTGGTCTAGGAAGGTTCATAGACATTCAAAACCCTTCATTTAACCTTAAATTCACTTAACCACCATTACTTTACTTATTTTACATTTTTTGAGCTCGGAATGAGTACTGAATCCTTCGGAATCCCTTGCATGCTTTTGGTTAGCTTTCCATGAGGTCTTCTTAAAGTCTTGAAGTTGTTTTTCATGATACTTGAGACCATGATCCTCTTAGAATCTAACATGATTCTACACATGTCCTAGTCTATACAATGCTTTGTATTTTACAATTCATGGAATTTACAACATTTTAAATTAACAGCTAAATCATTCTAAGGTCTTTATAAATATGTGAAGGATAATTTTACCCTTATAGGGGCAAAATTATGATTTTACCTCTTAAGTGCAACACAGGGTGTTACACTCTCCCCTCTTATAAAAATTAAGTCTCTGAGTTTACTCGTACCTTGGCTTGGAAACAAATGTTGGTACTTTGACTTCATGTCGTCATCTCCTTCCCAAGTAGCTTCTTCCGTGGTGTGATTGCTCCATATAACCTTCATGTTTGGGATGGTCTTGGTGCATAAAGCCTGCTCCTTATGATCGAGGATCATGATGGGTTGCTCTTCATATGATAGGTCATCTTGAACGTCCAATGGGATGTACTCTAAAACATGAGATGGATCTCGGATGTATCTCCTTAACATGGATACATAGAATACATTGTGGACATGAGACAACTCCGGCGGTAGGGCCAAACCATTGGCCACCTCTCCCACCTTCTTGAGAATTTCAAATGGCCCAATCAATTATAGTTTAAGTTTTTCTTTCTTGCCAAACCTGGTAACTCCTTTAGATGGAGAAATCTTTAGGAATACATGGTCCACAACATTAAACTCAAGCTCTCTCATCTTTTTATTGGCATAAGATTTCTATTTGCTCTGAGCTGTTCGGAGTCGGTCTCGAATCAAGTGAATCTTCTCTGTGGTAATTTGAACCAATTCTGGTCCAAGTAGTTTCCACTCTCCAACTTCTTCCTAACAAATAGGAGTTTTACATCACCTACCATACATAGCATCAAATGGTACCATAAAAATGCTCGCTTGATCATTGTTGTTGTAGGTGAACTCAATGAGAGCTAGGTGGGTGCCTCAACTGCTTTCAAATCTAACATATAAGCTCGCAACATATCCTCCAGAGTCTAAATGGTCCTCTTAGATTGTCCATCTGTTTGAGGATGAAAGGTGGTGCTAAAGTTCAACTTGGTCCCTATAGCATGCTACAAACCTCCCTAACACCAGAAGTAAACCGCGGGTCTCTATTGGATACAATGGCTACAGAAATGCCATGTAGTCTTACGATCTCATCCACATAGAGTTGAGCCAACTTGTCAAGTGGGTAAGAAGTACAAATTGGTAGGAAGTGAGCTGCCTTAGTCAATTTGTCAACAATCACCCAAATAATATCAAATCCCTTTTGGGTCTTTGGAAACCCAACCACAAAATTCATTGATAGATGATCCCTTTTCCACATTGGTATCTCAAGTGGCTATAGTGGTTCAACAAGTTTCTGATGTTCCTGCCTTGATCTCCTGGAAAGTCAAGCATTGAGCCACAAATTCAGCTACGTCATTCTTTATGTTGCACCACAAATGTCTCATTGAGGTCTTTGTACATCTTGGTGCTGCTAGGGTGAACTGTGTAAGTAGCTCTATGTGCATCAACCAAAATCTCCCTCTTCAACTAGTCAATATTGGGAACACATAACCGGTTCCCAAAGTGAAGAACACCATCTTCCCCTATGTTAAAGTCGACACGATCCCCAATCTTAACCTTTTTTAAGATTTTAACAAGTTATGGATTGAGAAATTGGCTCCCCTTAATTTGGTCAATAAGTGTGGGCTTCACCTTGAGTTGTTTAAGAAGATCACAAGTCTCATGTACCATGAGTCCAACATTCATCTTCTTTAAGTCATTCAGTAGTGGTTTTCTTCCAATGGTCAAACAAGATATACTTACTAAAGATTTTCTGCTCAAGGCATCTACTACCACATTGGCTTTACCCAGATGATAGTGAGTGATACAATCATAGTCTTTGATTAGTTCCATCCACCTCCGTTGCCTCAAGTTTAACACTTTTTGCGAGAAGATGTACTTCAAGCTCTTGTGATTAGTGTAAATCTCGTAAGTCTCACCATAATGGTAATGTCTCCAAATTTTCAGTGCAAAAACTATCGCTGCAAACTCAAGATCATGGGTAGGGTAGTTTTGTTCATATGGGCTTGAGCTATCGAGATGCATGTGCAATAATCTTGCCACGTTGCATCAATACACATCCCAAACCCTTCCGTGAAGCATCACTATAAACCACGAATCCACCCGATCGTGACGACAATGTGAGAACCATAGTTGACATTAATATATTCTTCAATTCTTGGAAGATGCCTTCACACTCATCACTTCACTATAATTTGGCATATTTCTAGGTCAGTTTAGTGAGTGGTCCAGCTATGCAGGAAAATCCCTCAACAAAACGCCAAAAATATCCTGCAAGGCCCAAGAAGTTGCGAATCTTTATCACATTTATCAATCTTGGCCAATCAACAACGACCTCAACCTTATGCGGATCAACAAGGATTCCATCATTCGAGATGACATGCCCCAAGAAGGTAACCCTATTAAGCCAGAATTCACACTTGCTGAAATTTGCATACAACTTTTGCTCTCTTAATGTATGCAACACAACTTGAAGATGCTCTTTATGTTTTGCTTGGCTCTTGGAATAAACGAAAATGTCGTCAATGAAGATAATCACAAAGTAATCCAGATACGGCTTGAATACTTGGTTCATCAAATCCATAAAGGCTGTAAGGGCATTGGTCAAGCCAAACGACATCACTAGGAACTTATAGTGCCCATAACATGTACGAAATGCAGTCTTCGGAACATCCTCCTTCTTGATTTGTAATTGATGATAACCTGATCGAAGATTTATCTTAGAAAACACAGTGACACCCTGAAGTTGGTCGAATACATCATCGATCCTTGGTAACAGGTACCTATTATTCATGCTCACACTATTTAGTTGCCTATAGTCGATACATAATCTCATGGCTCCATCCTTCTTTTTCACTAACAAGATTGGTGCTCCCCACGGAGATACACTAGGACATATGAATCCCTTGTCTAACAATTCTTGTAATTGTATCTTCAACTCCTTTAACTCAGCTAGTGCCATGCGATAATGAGTAATCGAAATAGGCTTAGTTTCAGGTGCTACATCGATAATAAACTTGATCTCCCAGTGAGTTGGTAATTTGACAAGATCTTCTAGAAATACATCAATGAACTCCCTCACAATGGGAATACTCTCAATATCTACTCCCTCTTTTGGTTTGTCCATAACGTAAGCTAAATAGCCTTGACAACCTTTAACGAAGTAGGTTACTGGCTTAGATGGTAGAGATAAGATTTGAGAATAGTCTCTTGCATACTCCCTGAAATACAAACTTAGTTTGGTTTGGGATCCTAAACACCACCTCCTTCATGTAACAGTTCATGGTAGTATGATAGGGCACCAACCAATCCATCCTTAGAATGACATCAAAGTCCTTCATGTCTAGGAGTATTTGATAAACAACCAACTTATGCCCATCAATGACTATCACACAAGATCTACACATGGTGTCTTTAACCATGGTTTTGCTTAGTGGCATAAATACATGTAAAGCCTCATCTAATGGTGCGGGGGTAATGGTGATATGGCTCACAAAATCACAAGATATAAAGGAATGCGTGGAACCTAGATAAATAAGTATGCATGTAGCATGATAAAAAAGTGAAAGAGTACCTATGACCGCAGTCCTAGATGCCTTGATGTCCTACTCAGTGACAACATAAACTATAGCTTTAGTCATCCTTTGTACCTTTAAATCAATGGGTTGAGCAGTAGAGTCCTTCTTCCAAAGAGGACAATCTCGCATCAGGTAGCCCACCTGGCCACATTTGAAGAATGAACCTAACTCCCTAAAGCATGGTCACTAGTGTGGCTTTTGGCATTTTGGGCAAACAATTATCACCCTCTTCATCTCAGGCTCCCTAGGAGCTCGTTGGAAACCATCATGGCTAGTAGCCTCTCTCTTGTGAAACCCATTAAGAGGAGGTCACCTCCTATCTTGATCCTTGTTCCTTTGCATCTCGTCCCAGTCCTGTTCCACCAACTCTCCCGTCTCAACAACATCGGTGAAGGATCTGAGTCGTAGAGGTGTCATGCGGGTGCAAATGGCTAATCGCAACCCCTTCTAGAACCTCTTGGCCTGCCCTCATTGTCTAGGATAAAGTGAGATGCGTAATGAGACAGCTCAATGAACTTCGCTTTATACTGAAGCATATATATGCTTCCTTGCACAAGGCCCATAAACTCTGCCTCCTTGTGATCTTGATACTCTCTGGGAAGTAGTAGGTATGGAATACATCTAAGAGCATGTCCCAAGTCAAGGGCTCTCCATCAGAGACCAAGGTATGATCAGTAGCCTGCCACCAATGTTCTACGTTGCCTCGTAAGATAGAAGTGGCCAGATTCACCTTCTAGTCATCAAGGTAGTTCAAGACCTTGAAGATTTTCTCAATCTACATCAGTCAAGCCTCTGTCTCCATGGGATTTGAAGCACCATGGGACTCGGGAGGTCCCATATGATGAAACCTCTCAACAGTCCTATCCTTATGCATAACCTCTTTGTCTCTAGGCGGCACACTGCTTGCGACATGCTCTCGCACTACCTTCCTTAGTCAAACTATGGATTGCCTCCCAAACACCTGCTAGACCTTGATTTGCAGGTGATGGTGGGACTAAACTAGCTTTGGCGGCCCTCCTAGGTGGCATCCTCACCTATAGACATCAAAACAATAGTCAAACACTTATACCCATCAAAACTATATCATGCACAAAGCACTTTAACTTCACAGATCAAATAATTCTCAATATCATTTTTGCTGATTTAACATAATCTAAATGAATCTCCCAAAATAACTCATCTCTAAACATAAAGAGTCAACAGAATCCAAACTATAATCACCATTTAAGTCTACAGAATCCAAACCTAGCTACTCTGATACTAACTCTGTCATGCCCCGAAACCCACACGCAAAAATCAGAGTATAATGTAAGAAACACATGTGCACGGATCTAGACATTTGACATTGCTCTTTCCTTAGGAAAGAAACTCTTACTTATCTTATCTAATTGCAACATTTTTTTTACATCGCAGTGGAAACATAATTGTAACGTAATATCCATTCAACACTTGCAACAAAAACATAAATAATAGCTATACTGAATTACACTCTCCAAAAGAAGCAATATCATCATATGGGCCACCAAACAGGCTAGTAACAAAAGAGTCTCCAACGAAACCACAACCATCTCATATAAGTCGTAACTGGATAATCCCTATGTCATATATGAAATATGATAGAAACAAAATGAATAGAAAGAAAGTAGATAAAATGGTCCTCTCATCCCATGAACCATCTCACAGAATTGAACCTATCAAAGATCCCATGTTACAGAGCGCCATCTGAAAGGAGGATAAAACATGGGTAAGCTATAAAGCCTATGAGAGAACATACATAATATCTCACGGAATAAATCGAATGTCACGAGTATGAAACAATACCAAATCAGAACAGATGAATATATAGGAGTTGAACTAACTATGACAATAATCAGAATCTAGTAAAGGTGTAGAAGTAATAAACCAAATTAACAAGAGTCTATAACTGAAATCAATAAAGTGTGATTCATAAGAAAAATGAAACATGTAATGTAACTGTTTGCTTCAAAATACTTATAAATAAATAGGCCTTAGTACCTCTCAAATAAGCTGTCTTAGCTAACAGATATCAAAACATATGCATGCTCATGAAAGTCTAATGTAACTCTCAAACCAACACAACCTAAGAAGGATCTCTAACATAATATACCTTGGATCAAAACCAACTCAACCCATATAGGGCCTCCGAAAAAAAACCAAAATCTCACATAACCCATGTAGGGTCTTTGACAAAACCGAAAACTCATACAAAACTGGTGGGCATCTAGTGTCATCTTCACCTATTGATGTGACTTGGTGATTGGGTACTTAAAATGTGTCATAAAATTGTCTTCACCTATTGATGTGACCCGGTGGTTGAATACCTAAAATGGTCATAAGACTGTCTTCACCTATTGATGTGACCCGGTGATTAGGTACCTGAAATGAGTCATAAGACTTTCTTCACCTATTGATGTGACTAGGTGATTAGGTACTTGAAATGGGTCATAAGACCGTCTTTACTTGTTGATGTGACCTGGTGATTGGGTACTTGAAATGGGTCATAAGAATGTATTCACCTATTGATATGACCCAATGATTGGGTACCTAAAATGGGTCATAAGACCTTCTTCACCTATTAATGTCACCCGGTGATTAGGTTTAAAGCCAAAACCTTGGAAATAAATGGTGCTCTAAATTCGTGCATACATAAAATAATATGTAACTACATAAGACTAAAATGCAAGAGATGTCCATGTAGTAGAATTTCATAAGTGAAACCAGATAAAGCCTATACCTAAAACCAAATGAAAATAAATAGCTCATACTCACACCAAAACCAAATGCTCAAAAATTCCTCTTATAACTTTCTAAAATCAATCATAAGATATGAGTTACAGACAAGATATGTAAATGAAATGGTGCTAACATGGAACTCATCGGATTAAGTTTAAATGGATAAAATTAAATGGGAAGCACAATAATAGCATCAGTGACCAACAAACATATATAACAACACAAGAAACAAAGCATGAGGTTGATCAATTGAGAAGAGGCTAGGAAATAGCAATAATGATGTGAATACAAGTCTCAAGAATGAGGAAATTAAGGCAATATCAAGCACATGGGATAAAATCATTTCCCCTTTTAAATTTCACAAGAATCTAGCTATCTCACATTCAATCATAAAGAGAAACTTAAAATTTCAATGAATCCATGAAGGCAAATAAATAGAATGAGTAAATCTTGGATAATAAATACTTAAAATGGAATAGACCTAGTATTACACATAAAAAATCCAAAATTTTGTGTAAACAAGGGTTCTACCAAAATCCAAAATTTTGTGT
>JAOXJP010245239.1:0-37222 GCA_025762735.1 Platanus orientalis | reverse complement strand
GCCTAACACCTTCCCCAATTGTAACCAAATAGCTTACCCGGATCCCTGTAAACCAGACCAAAAGAGAGTCAAACTCCTTGGCCCAAGTGCCTAGCCCAGGCCTTAAAAATCCTAAACCCTCCCTTCCCTTGGAAAGGTGGCAGATGTCCAACCCCGTCTGTAAAAACCCGAGTTAGTGGCGGCTCCAAACAACCCCGAAGTGGGTCACGAATTTCCTTTCCGCGATTTCCACAATGGCAGGGACATCTATCGACTTGCCCTCCATCAAACTCGCCATCAGGTGAACCATGTCATCTGACATGTCGGTCTTATGGGTTGTCTGAAGCAGATTGTGCACCAGGATCATGTCGAGAACCTTGGAGCATTCAATAATAGGCAACTTTCCGAACCAGGAGTTTCCCTCTCTCTCAAATAGTTCAATGATGTGAGCTTTGTCAATCCCTTGGTTGGAAAAGATGATGACATCAATAGTGGGGCAAGCAATCCCTAAAAGCATCGTGATCATGTCTGGACTGATCATCATGCGAACCCCATAGACCTCTGTCTCGAAAGAGAGGTGAGTGAAGTCAGAGTTGTGGATGTTGGAGTAGAAGATGCGTTTGGATTCTTATTACACCTTTCCTTTGATGATGGTGAGTTGCATCCACCCATCATTTGGAATGGCTGTACCGATGGTGAAGTCACGAAGGGTAAAGCATCGTGATCATGTTTGGACTGATCAGCTTGCGAACCCCATAGACCTCTGTCTCAAAAGAGAGGTGAGTGAAGTCAAAGTTGGGGATGTTAGAGTAAAAGATGCGTATGGATTCTTATTACACCTTCCCTTTGATCATGGTGAGTTGCATCCACCCATCATTTGGAATGGCTGTGCCGATGGTGAAGTCACGAAGGGTCGTCTGCTTCACATATCTCTCAATAAAGATCTTTTTCTTTGAGTAGATATGGTTGTAGTTGTTAAGAGTGGCAGAGTTTTGGAAAGCTCCGTAGTTGATTGACACCGTTCTTGGGCGTTTAGGTTGCTCCTTCTCGTGGATAGGATCCTTTCCCAAATATCTATTTGACATGGCATAGGACAAAGAGATTGAAAGACTTTGCAAAGGAGGGGAAGATGGGAGAGCAAAAGGGAGAGAAATAGCCTTTGGTTCAATCTAGGATCAAACTAGGGGGTTTTCCCATTTTAAAGATTAAAAAACTATTCATCTCCCACGAGTACCGCCAGTTTGGATCGATCCAAAATAGAATCTTTTGGGGAAATGCTTAATTTCCTCAATTTTTCCTTGGTTCTTCCCATATTACCCTCCATTAGTATATTTGGCTCCTTGTTAGGGTAATTTAGTGGCTATATTTAGATCAAGCACATTCTCATATCGCCTCGAAGGTATTCAAACCTTTTCAAGTCTAGTGCCTTTGTGAGGATATCCACCAGTTGGTCCTTGGTAGCCACATATTCTAGAGAGATTGTCTTCTCTTCCACCAGTTCACAAATGAAATGGAATTGAATATCTATATGTTTCATTCTAGAGTGTTGTATTGGGTTTCTAAAAATCTGAATTGCACTTAAGTTGTTGACGAACAAGTTCATTGTATCTTGAGACAACTCATAGTCTACAAACATCTACTTCATCTATAGCAGTTGTGTGCATCTACTCCCAACAACAATATATTTAGCCTCTATAGTTAACAAAGATATGAAATTTTGCTTGCAATTGTACCAAGAGACTAGAAAACTATCTACGTAAAAGCATCCTCCTCTAGTACTCTTATGATCATTTACATTTTCTGCCCAATCAACATTTGAAAATCCAGCTAGTACTGGTGTGGTATGAAATGGATACCAAAAAAGTTGATTATCCTATGGACATATCTTATGATTCTCTTAACTGCCTTCAGATGTGATTCCTTAGGTACGGCCTGATACCTTGGACATGCACTTACACTAAAGGAAATGCTGGGTCTACTAGCTGTCAGATATAATAAACTTCCTATTATACTCCAATATTCGGTGGGATCGACATTGACTCCATCGATATCTTTTGTTATCTTCTCACTAGTGCTGATAGGAGTGTCCAAGGGTTTAGACTCTGAAAGTCTAAACTTGATCTGTAACCCAAGAAAAAATTGCAATTCTCCCTCCATACTCATTTCGAACTTAGATTTCATCGTGTGTGCAAATCTGTGTGCTAGTTCCTCGCATGCTGACCCAAAAATAATGTCATCCACATATATTTAGGCAATGAGTATTTGATCATCATTTTTCTTTATGAAGAGTGTTTTATCTATACTCCCCCTGACGAATTGATGGTCCATCAAGAACTTGGTTAGTTTGTCATACCAGGTTCTTGGAGCTTGTTTTAACCCATATAATGCTTTCTTCAACCTGTACACATGATTTGGTAGGTGTGGATCCTTGAATCCTTCAGGTTGTTCAAAATAGACTTATTCTTAAAGTATTACATTGAAAAATGACTCCTGACATCCATTTGATATAATTTAAATTTCAAATGGCATGCAATGGACAATAGGAGTCGGATTGACTCTAGTCTTGCTACATGTGCAAATGTCTCTTTGAAGTTAACTCTTTCAATTTGAGTAAACCCTTTAGTAACAAGATGAGCCTTGTTTCTTATAATCATTCCATGCTCATCCATCTTGTTCTTGAAGATCCATTTGGTACCGATAATATTTTTATCTTCTAGTTTTTATACAAGGTACCATACATCATTTCTTTTAAATTGGTTAAGCTCTTCTTGAATAGCCAGGATCTAGTCTAGATCATTTAGAGCTTCTCTTACTTTCCTTAGCTCAGCTATCTATGTGAAACACACATGACTGATAAGATTTTCAAGTTGTCTCCTAGTTTTGACCCCTTTGTTTGGATCTCCAATAATGTCCTTTGATGAGTGTCCCTTAATTAGTTTTCTTTCCTTAGGGTATTTCACTTCATCATTGTCTATCCCTTCTAACTCACTTCCAGAGTCATGGAAGGCTTTATTCTCAAGTGATTTAGGTTCATTTTGAGATTTTTCTTTCTTTTCTTCTTCTTTGTTGTTTTGAGTCCTTAGTTAATCATCAATGATGACATTGATATACTCTTCCATGCTAAAAGTTATTTTGTTGAAGACCCTATAGGCCTTGCTTCTAAGTGAATATCCAAGGAAGATTCCTTCATCACTTTTGGAGTTAAACTTACCTAAGTTTTCTCTATCTCTCAAGATATAGCAAGTGCTACCGAATATTCTAAAGTACTTTAAATTTGGCTTATTGTCATTCCATAACTCATATGGAATCTTTGAAGTGCTTGGCCTTAGAAACACTTTGTTGCTTGTATAGCAAGCAGTGTTTACAACTTCGGCCAAAAACCTTTTGGGTAGTTCTTTACTTAACAACATGGCAGTCGTCATATCTTGTGAAGTACTATTTTTCCTTTCTGCTACTCCATTCTGTTGAGGAGATTTAGGTGCAAAGAATTCATGCTTAATTCCACATTCATTGCAGAAGTTGGTAAATTTGTTGTTTTCAAATTCACCTCCATGATCACTCTGAATTCTTTTAATTGTGAGTTCTTTCTCAGTTTATAATTTGATACATAGGTTTTTGAACTCCTCAAATGCTTCCAAATTCTCTCTAAGGAAAGATACCCATGTGTATCTAGATAAATCATCAACCATGAACATGAAGCACCTTTTGCCACCAAGGCTTTCGTTTCTTGTTGGTCCAGCTAAATCCATATGGATTAGCTTTAATGGTTGAGTGGTTTTTTTGTTTGTCAACTTTTTATGGGATGCTCTAGTTTGTTTTCCTAGTTGACAACTTCTACATATAGGGTTTTTTAGTCTACTTAGCTTGGGAATCCCAAGAACTAAGTCTTTTATACTTAGTTTAGATAAATCCTTAAAGTTTAAATGTCCAAGTCGTTAGTGCCAAAGACTTGTCTCATCCATCCTAGTGTTGAAGCATGTGTTTGGACTACTACTTCCAAAGATATAGCAATTGTCACTACTGCGAATACCGTTTGCTACAACTTTCTCCTTGTTCTTTATGTGGCACCATTCTTTGATGAATCCTACATTATAGCCTAAGTCACAAATTTGACCTATGCTTAGAAGGTTGTGCTTGAGACCATTAACAAATAGTACATCTTTTAGTGTTGGAACTCTAGGTATTTCAACTACACCTTTACCCATAATCTTGATAGTGTTTTCATCACAAAAAGCTACACTACCTTCCCTACCTAGAACGTAGTGTGAGAAGAGTGATTTGTCACCCACCATATGTCTTGAACACCTACTGTCAAGATACCATTGTGAGATATTTGCTGTTTTAAGGGTAGTGTGGACTACAAGACACTTGAGTTCATCTTTCTTGATCCATATCTGTTTTGGTTTAACTTTCCTAGTTTGAGTCATCCTCTTTTTCTTCTCAAGGTTCTCTTGTTTTATTCTTTGGAAGTAAGCTCTTTTTCTTAGATTCTTTTTGTTCAACTTTCTTTGATTTTCCTAAAATAATTTAGCTTTTACATCATTCATTCTTTTTCTACAATCTATTTTTCATGTGCCCTTCATGTCCACAATAATAGCACATGATTTAAGGAGCTCTAGATGTCGATGCATAGAAGTGATTTCTCCAAGAGGTCTCTTTTCTTTTGTCATGAGTATTGCCCTTGACAAAATGCAGTCTTCTATCATATGACATTATTGTTCTAGTTGATGATAGTTGAGATGTGTCTATGGCTTTCCCTTTATAGGACATGTTTTGCCTGTGATAAAAAAACCTTTGGTTTTGGTAAGGCAAATGACCTTTTTTCCTATTTCCCAAATGCTTGGGGGCTTCGGAAAAAGCTTGACCTTTATGAGTAAAGATATTCTTTTGGAATTACCTTACTTCATTTGGTTTTTGCTTTTAAGGAGGATTTTGCATTTTTTTCCTTTCCTTTTACAAAGGTAATGTGTTGGTCATTTTTGTGATTAAATGCATTGTTAAACCCAAGTCCTCTTCTATCACCACTAGTCTTACCCATTGTGAGCATTCTTTCAAGTCTAGGATTCCCTAGGGTAAACATAAAAATTGACTTCCTCTTATCATCTTTTAGTTTTTCAATTAATTTGAGATGATCTATATTTTCTTGAGTCAATTTGGTGCAAGACACATTCATCTCTTAATTCATTTCATTTAGAGAGTCAACTTGGTTTTCAAGGTCACTAATGTACTCATAGGCCTCTTTTACATTATGTTCTAAAGTTTTGACCTTTTCTTATAATCTAAGAGATCTAGATTTTCTTTTTCATTTTTTCAATTCTAGTAAGGAATCTTTGGAGCTAGACTTTAATTGTTTGATAGCTTCCTTGAGCTACTAGCTTTTCCAATGTTTAAAAGTTTTTTATTCTCACTTCTAAGTTGAGCTACTAGCTTTTTCAATGTGAAACTTTCTTCACAGAGTTTGTTAAACGCCCCTTAAAGTTCACTCTCCTCATTCTCACATTCACTTTCACTCTCATTATTAGAGTGAGTGAAAGCAACAAATACAACTACTCTTTTTGATGAATCCTCATCAAAGCTAGATGATTCTTCATCATAATCATCAGTGTTGTCATCCCCTGTGGTTGCCATAGCCTTCTTGTGTTTGCCTAAGATTTAGATTTCTTATTGGCATACTTAGAAGCAAAGTGACCATGTCCTTTGCATTCATAACAAACGACTTCATCCTTGGAGATTTCTTTTCTCCTAGATGAATCCTTAGGGTTTCTAGAGGAAAATTTTCTTCTAAGACATTTTGCATTCTTTTTATAAAATTTTCTAAACCCTCTTATGATGAAGGTCATCTCGTCATCGGAATTCTCTTCCAAACTTGTCAACTCTTCAGCTTTGAGTGCAACTCCCTTCTTCTTAATATTTGGTTTAAAGGTCATCTCAAAGGTCTAAAATGACCCAACGAGTTCTTCTGCTATTAAGGTATTGATATATTTGCTTTATTCTATAGCAATCACTTTGGGTCTGAATCTTTTTAGGAGTGATCTAAGGATTTTCCTTACAATCACATCGGATTTCTGTGGGTCTCCAAGTCCTACTCTAGAGTTAACTAAGTCTTAAAGCTTAGTATAGAAGTCGATGATCTGTTCATTTTCTTCCATTCTAAGTTTTTCAAACTTAGTGGTAAGCATTTGAAGTTTTGACTTTTTAATAGTACTAGTACCTTCATGGGTTACTTCTAGTACATCCCATGCTTTCTTAGCCAAAGTGAGTAAGCATATCCACTTGAACACATTGGGGCTAACTACGCAAAAGATGACATTCAATGCCTTATAGTTTGTGATGTGGGCTTTCTTTACAGTTTCATCCCACTATGCTTCTGGTGTTGTTGGTCTTTTCCAACCTTGTTGGAAAGACATCCACACAGATAAGTCCATGGCCTGAAGGAATGTACTCATCCTTATTTTTCAGTATGAATAATTATTTCCATTGAAGAATGAGGGTTTTGTGGTTGAATAAGCTTCTTCTAGGTTAGAAATCTAGTGTTTTCTACTCTAGGAGTCTTTGATCTTTCCACTCCGGTGGTTTATGAGCAGCCTTTTTATGATACCAATTGAAAGTCTAGTAAAGATCCTAGAGGGGGGTAAATATAATGTTCCTAAAAGTTAAGCTATTAATTTTAGTTCTAAATGTCAACATATGTTTTTATATATCAATTGAATAGAATGTTCCTCGCAATGCGCTATGGAAATTGCAATTCAGTCTCATACTTCTCCCATTTCTTATTGTCGTTGTTGATGCACTATAATGTTCACATAAACTTCAGCATCCATAGTCCAGCCCTCTTCATAGTCATGGTTTTCATTCTCATACTCTTCAAATAACCATTCATCCATTTGTGCTAGTCGAATGAAGCTATGAATAGCCATTATAGCAACAACTATACACATTTGTGTAAGGATTAGGTAAGGAGTCATTTGCTTTAATATAGGGAAGTGGGCTTTCAAAACTCCTAAGTAACATTCAATTACACTTCGTAAACATGAATGAGCATAATTGAATAGTTCCATTTTCTCTCTTGGTAGTCCACCACATCTGAAGTCTGCTTGATGATATAGTATCCCATGATATGGAATTAAAACCCCCGACATATTGGGATATCCAACATTTACAAGATAATATTTTCCTAAAATATTTCACACATACTTAGTTCAACATAATATTGTTTATAATAATATATTTTTTTAACTATACAAAATACTCACCATGAGAGGCATTAGCAAAATTTAACTCTGGGTTACAAATTGCTTCTAGCATAGCAAAGAAATCATTGACCGTTCCTTCCCACCCAAAAAATAAAAATGTAAACTGCATATCAAAGTCACATGCAAGCATTATATTTTGTGTATGCGGTAATTTCCTCGGGAACTTGTTTCTATAGTGGGATGATAACATCGACACGTGTTCCATCAATCTCTACTATACAATCCTTCAGATTTATAAAAAAATCATGTCATTCAAGTAATTATATATTACATTAATAATTGAAATTAGTATGGCACTAAAAAACTATTTAATTACCTTAAAGAATGGTTATTACTTCCAGTTCAAGCGGATATGATTATAAAACTCTTAAATGAAGGAGGACGTATAATAGAGATAGAAAATAAGGCGATGGCTTTCATTGAAGTGTCTACTAATAGTCTCACCATAGTGTTGAAACCCTTCCTACATCACTTGGTTTCTTTTGTTATGACCAAGTGTCATATGGAAATATCCATTTCCTCCTCAACATGTCCCTCTTGTATTTTTAATTGCCCCTTTCTCTGACTATCACATAGATGCAAAAATATGTATTTCTCCATACATAAAAAACTATGTGTTTGTTCATCATTCTCCTCCAATAGCTCTACTATATATGGATTCCCTTGGAGGGTAGAATCTCTACAAGGCTAGTTAGCAATATACACTTCATGATAATGAATAGTAAAAAATGTTGTCGTGAGCACTAGTGCATCAAACTCTTCATCATAGTCCATTGTAAAGCTAGTAGTTCCATTATAAAGAGTAGATATAAAGCATAACAAATAAAATGATTCATTCATTTCAAGCCTATTAAAAATAATAGATTATAGGTTCCTACCATAACATCATATATAAAAACAACATAAATTTTTTATTGCATATCTAAATCAAAGAGTGACCATAATTAAGTTCAACCATAATTGATCATGATGGTAGCAATCCTAGACTAACCAAATAACATATAGGGTACCTATCCAAAGTAATCTACCATTAAAGATTAACAACAAAATATACTAGCCTATTTGAAGAACTAAATAAAGCCTACAACTTTATGGTAGCAAGATCATGTTACTGTTGCACACAAATAAGATATATATCAGAAGCTAAAGTAACAAAAGCCAATTTGTATTATTTTTTAAGAAACACATTTACAACGAACATATATAGCTCACTCCCCCTAGTGGTCTCCTCAATGTCATTGAGTAGAGTGATGCAATCATTTATTGTGGTCTCCTCATCATCCCATGTAGATTGAGTGGTAGTGCTCCTTAACTCTACAACATCACATATTTAATCAAGTTGTCTAGCCAGACAAGCAACACCAAATAACCTCTTACAATGACTTGACGATGGCAATCTCATGTTTTTCCATCTCCTACGGCGAGTTGATGTCTTTATATCTCCAATATCTTCACCTTCAAGGTGAATATCAAAATTTCCCAAAGATTATTGTTGTTGTTGGCTCTGAAGCATAAAGTCTTGGTTATTTAGTTCATTTGTAGATGGTGGCAGTAGAGGACCAGTGGGGAATTCTCTTAGCACACCATAATTTGGTGCTCAAAACATCACCTATCGTTGTGGTTCCACCATACATCGCATTCAACTTATGCACAAACCAAAGCCCTTCATGACGAAGTTGTTCATTTTCTGGATATCTCTGTAAATGAATACACTAATGTAAAATACTTGTCTAGATTAAAATGTAAAAAGTGTAAAATAATGTATATACCTCCAAATAGCCATTTCAAAATTCATTATTGGCATCCACTGTATTGGTAGTAGGATCTTATCCTATGACCATATTGCTTGTCAACTTGTACGATACCTTCCACACATCATTTATTGTATCCTAATGATCCTTTAACTAACCCTTTTCATTACTTTTCTCTATATCCTTGTGAAAGTCTTTCAATACCGTTCTCCAAGCTTTCTTTGTTAGATGTGTTCAATGTCTATTACCAAGTAAAGCTTTATTATAGCCTAACTCCATGAAAGCTTTATTCAATTTAGGTGTCCATCGAGCCTTTTGGTGAGGTTGTCCATTTTGTTGATCATGTTGTTCGTATTGATTCCATTGATTTCTACCTCATTGGGATTGGGTTATAATATTGGAGATACTAAGACCTTAACTCGCAGTAGGAGACAAGAAAGTCTGAGATTGCCATCGTTAAGTTGTTGTAAGATGTTATTTGGTGCTGCTCATCTTGCTAGATAACTTAATTAATTATGTGATGTTGTAGAATTAAGGAAGACTACCTTTCAATTTGCATAGGATGATGAAGAAACCAATATTAATGACTGCATCATACTACTCAATGGCATTAACGAGATCACCAAGGGGAGTGAGCTATATATGTTAGTTGTAGATGTGTTCCTTAAAAATGAATATAGAGATGCTCTAGTTACTTTGTGTTTTTCTAATATACATCTTATCTGGGTGCAACGATAACATGATCTTGCTACCATAGGGGTGGGTGTTATTTATTTGTTCTTCAAATAGGATAGTGTTTTTTATGGTCAATCTTTAAGGGTAGATTGCTTTGAATAGGTACTCTATATGTTATTTGCTTAGTTTAGGATTGTTACCACTTCGATCAATTATGGTTGGACTTTATTATGATTACTCTTTGATTTAAACATGCAATGAAAAATGTCTTGTTTTTATATATGATGTTATGGTAGAAACCTATAATTTGTTATTTTTCAATAGGCATGAAATGGGTGAATCCTTTTATTTTCTGCTTTATGGTTGCTCTTTATAATGGAATTGAAGGAATATGTGGATATATTAGTAGATTTATAATGGATGATGATGAGGGTTTGATGCATTAGTGCTTATGATAGCTTCTATGGCTATGCATTATCATGACATGTATATTGCTAAGCATCCTTGTAGAGATTATGCCCTCCAAGGAAGCCCATTTATAGTAGAGCTATTGGAGGGGAATGATGAGTGGATATAGACCTTTTCTTTACGTGTAGATAAACATATAATTTTGCAACTATGTGAAACAATTAGAAAAAATGGGGTTATTAAAATACAAAGACATTTGTTGAGGATCAAATGGCTATTTTTTTTATGACACTTGGCCATAATGAAAGGAACCAAGTGATGTAGGAAAGGTTTCAACATTTTGGTGAGACTATTAGTAAACACTTTACTAGTGTATTAAAAGCTATGACCTTGTTTTCTATCTCCATGATACGTCCTCTTTCATTCAATGAGATTCATAATCATATTCGCTCAAATCGGAAGTATTGGCCATTTTTTAAAGTAATTAAATATTTTTTTAGTGACATAATTTTAATTATTAATGTAATATATAATTACTTAAATGACACAGTTTTATAAATTGAAAGATTGTACAGGAGCAATTGGCGGAACACATGACGTTGTTATCCCACTAGAGAAACAAGTTCCCTATTGGAGAAGGAAAGGATCATGCACACAAAATATAGTGACTGCATGTGACTTTGATATATAGTTTACATTTTTATTTTCTAGGTGAGAGGGGGTGACCAATGATTTTCGTGTTATGCTGGAAGCAATTCGTAACCCAAAGTTAAATTTCTCTAATGCCTCCCATTGTGAGTATTTTGTACAGTTAAAAAAATAAATATTATTACATATAACATTATGTTGAATTATGTATGTGCAAAATATTTAGGTAAATATTATCATATAGATGTTGGATATTCTGATATACCAAAGTTATTAGCTCCATATCGTGGGGTACAATATCATCAATCAGACTTCAAAGGTGGTGGAAGACCAAGAGGGAAAAAAGAACTATTCAATCACACTCGTTTGTCTTTATGAAGTGTAATCAAATGTTGCTTTGGAATCTTGAAAGCTTTCTTGACTATATTAAAGAAAATGGCTCCTTACCTAATCCCTACATAATTGTATATAGTTGCTACTACAATGATGATTCATAGCTTCATTCAACAAACACAAATAGACATATGGTTATCTAAAGAGTATGAGAATGAAGACCATGACTATGAAGAGGGGCAAACTATGGATGATGAAGTTGAAGTGAACATTATAGTGCATCAACAATGACAGTAGGAATGGGAGAAGTACAAGACCAAATTGTAATTGTCATAGCTGCTCAGGTTGCTATGAACATTTCATTTAATTGATATTTAAAACATGTGTTGACATTTAGAATTCAAATTAATAGCTTCACTCTTTTTGGTTTTGATATTTAAAATTTTCTTTAATTGAAATTTTCCTCTTTAGTTGATTTTCTAATACCAAATTTAGTGTATTATCATACAATAGTGAATAAACCCGTGCTTGCATGGGAATTGATTAAGATTCAATCATACTCAAAAAACAATTGTTATAAAAAGTTGAACTGACATCACCCATGGAAGAGGGAAATGAGAAGATTGGCATAAACCTTGGAAGAGGGAAACGTGAAGACAAATAAATGAGTGTTAGAAAAAAAAAAGATAGAGAATGAGTGGTAGAGATAAACGTAAAGGGAGAGAAAATTTAGGAGAGAGGGATAAGAATAGGAAAGATACATGTATTTTGTTGATAAAATTAGAAACTTAAAAAATAACCTATGTGTAAGAATGTGGATGCGGAAATTTAGGAGAACGAGGGAGAAGATGAGAAGGGAAACATAAAGGAGGGGGAAATCATGGGGGAGGGGGCATGTGGGGGTGTCCATGTGGCACTCTAGTAAAATATAACAAAATTTGAATAAAAGTCTTAGGGACATGTCGTCAACCTATTATTATAGTGTATATAAATTTATTTATTTATTTCTTTACTAGCAGATAAACCTGTGCTTGCATGGGTTTTGACAAAGTTTCAACCAAACTAAAGGAAACAATAGTTAAAAGAAAAAAGTCAAAACAACATCTTTTTATAATAAGTGCTTAAATTTCCATTAATCATTTAATTATTTGTGCTTACCAAATAATACATGTGTTTCAATAAATGCTTCTAAATAAGTGTTTTTAAAAAAATATTTATTCATAAGCACTTATTATGATTTAAGTTATGCCAAATGCAGCCTAAGATTCATAAATGGAGATTTTCCGTTTAAACACATTATGTTTCTAAGATCTTAAGTCATTAAGTATCAAAAAAAAAAAAAAAAAGAAAGAAAGAAAGAAAGAAAGAGAAAGAAAAAAGAAAAAAAAGGTCTTAGGCTAAAGATCATAAAGATCCAACTAATGAGGATGATATTTGGGCTTTTCATGGGCTTTCTAGTCACATTTGCTTTCCTCATATAAACATTCTCGAGCTTAAAGAAGGTAATGTTATAGGGAAAGGATCTACTACACCAAAATTAGTTTGTCTCCCCATGTCCCCACACCACAAGTTGGCACATGATGGTTTTTTTTCTTTTTTTATAATTTAGTGTCTCTTTTAAATATGGAGCAAATGTTCATTTGACCACTTTTTAATGGTTTTAACCCCATAAAATCCAATTTTATGGTACCTGTTTTATAGTTTTAACCCTGTACACTTCACCTTTATGCGTGGGTACATGGGGGGACTGGTAAATTGGGTGTAGCAGATATTTTCCCAATGTTACAATATTTATGCTGTGTACGGAGGTCTGTGTTGTTGTCCCATGATTAATTTTGAGCAAGGATTTTTTATTTTTTAACGAAAAATTAAAGTGTGCAATGATTGTAGGAAAGACTGGTTATTTAATCTAGTTTTATAGTTTGTTTGGAAGTGAATAATAAAGACGTTAGTAGGATAAAACAGTTAGGAATTGGTGATTTTCAAAAATAATTTCAATAAAAATAAATAGACAATGAAAGGCTGGTCAAGTATGAGTTATAGTGTTTAAGAAGCTAGTTAGATTTAGTTTGTGACAAAATTTAGCATTCAGTGAGAAAATTTTATGGTGAGCAGGTCCTCATGAATAGGCTTGTATTAAGCAAATACAATCCCAAAGCTAGCCTAACCCATCAAAGGGTTACCCATCCTCCTTGGACTATGGATCCTCAAGCACCATAGCTTGATAATGGCTAGGACCCACTTCGTGGATCCAACCTTAGATATTGCCAATGCCAAAATCAACATGGACGAAGGGTGTACCTATGTGGGGCGAAGGGGGAAACAAGAGTTGTGAAAGGATGTTCAAGCTAAGAAATAAAGTGTTTAAAGGCTACAATCTCTTCATTGAATAAACCTCCTCCTTATGAGGAAGTATGTGGAATGGGAGCAAGAACTATAAGAGACCTCTGTAGGTGTCGAAGTCATTGAGTGAGCACTAGGTCTGCTACCTCCAAACTGACTACCTCCTCTGCCACTACCAAGCCCAACCTATTAAAACTAACTTGGGGTTAAGTCTTAGGGTGTCCATGGAGGTCCCAAAATTGATTTGTATTATACTTGGACCAACCACAATGCTCACATTTGAGTTGGTCTCTGTCATTTAATGAATTAATGAATCCTCTACCATGACCACATCCTATAAGATTGCCATGATCATGCCTTGTAATACCACCATCACCACCTTTAATGTTAGAATTGAGTTTTGGTTGCAAGGATTTGACAAGACGATGGAGTAACAATGCCTGAGTCATGGATCATGCTTTCCTTAAGACAATATTCACCCTCTACTTTGATCTTAAAAGAAATAGAAACTGCAATGAGTTAGCAAACTTGTCTCTAGGACGAAACAGGCCCAACCAAAGTTGTGTTGTTGATAGGAGATTTACAGTACCGTAAGATCGACCCTTGAATACTAATGGATAATCTTCTAGAATTGTATACAAAGAGAAATCAATGGATTTTCACAAAGGCACAGAGGTTTGATAAAGAGATGAGAGAGATAAAGAAGTTTGAAGTGTGCTTTATGTTTGGGATTACCTTTCTTTCATAGTTATAGAAATACCTTAAGACGTGTCTGTAGGCATTCTAGACACCCTTTCATGTTGAACAATCATGTATGAATGTCTATAGGCGCCTTGGACGCATTTGCACATTTTCCCATGAATGAAATCCCAAAAGCTACAATGTTTATGTTACTGGTTTTCACCCTGAGGAACGTCCCAATCAATCGAGCATATGTCCTCTCGATTGGGCCTTGCCCTCTCAATGGATTATGCCCGATCAATTGCTAAACTAAAAAAAATTTCATACAATCCCCCACCATTTTGAAAGTTTAAAAAAAATGGTATAACAAAAAAACTTGTATACAATTCTAGGTAGGTGGAAAATTGTGCATAGATGAATGTGTACACAGACTTAAACCTTCACTTAATCCTAATACATCAAAGTTTGTCGAGGTGCTTAGTAACCGTAGTTTTGAACTAACGGCCCCATTTCAACTAAACTGGACATATAAAACACATAATTCACTTTACTAGTGTTCAAGCATAGCTAACACATTTATGACCATGTGTTGTTATCCTATTTAGTAAGCACTCGGAAAGACTAAGCCTAAAGTCTAATAGGAAGTGGCCTCACTTCCACACTTACATAGATGAGTCTATCTAAAATGTATTTGCATGTATTACACTTCTCTATATAGATATAGATTCATGAAGAGTACTTAAACTCACCATACTTTATCCATGCAGATATGCATTAACTATGGATGGATTAGAGATACTATTATCTCTTTGTTTTAATATATACCGTTAACTTCTATGGCTTGTTTTTCCCGTTGAACCTGATTACAGGTTGGGTTTCCACTATAGTCAACTTAATTTACAGGCTTTAATCTCATCCCACTGGACGACTTCCAGATCATATCCCTTATAAGGCCCTCTGTAAAAGGGCAACTAGATTTGCTTTCGATTGAAGAAATTCCAATATGATTACTTCATCTTTCAAAAGTTGTCTCATATATAAGTGTCTTAAACTAATATGTCTAGACTTTCCATTATACGTACTATTGTACGCTTTTAGCAATGTGGCTTCACCATCGCAATGAAATAAACTCTGCTTCCATAGACTTTACTATAATAAAGTAAGTTTCTTATCCATTCCTCCTCTTTGCCCACAAACACCAATGCAATAAACTATGCTTCCATAGTGGAATGAACTATGCAAGTTTGGTTTTTGGATCCCTAAGATACCATGGTGCAACTTATAGTAAATATCCACCCACTAGTTAAGTTATATGAACTAGATATCCAACTAGCATCTGTTTATCCTTCTACATTAGGTTGTTTTTTTATAACATAACCCATAATTTAATGTTTTCTTTAGATATCTAAATACTCTATCTACAGCTTTCCATTGCCAGTAGTCAGGTTTATGGGTATATTTACTTAACACACCAACAACATAAGTTATATATGGTCTTGTACAATGCATAACATACATAAAACTACCAATTATACTAGCATATTTTAATTAATCTATGCATCTTCCATTATTCTTTGTTAGCTTTAAACATGGATCAAATTGAGTAGATATGGGTCTATAATCAAATCAATTAAATGAAGAATATATTCAACGTAGTGAGACCGTGTAAGAACTATATCATTACTAATCTTTATTAGTTTGATACCTAAGATAACATTTGCATTACCCAAACCTTTCATAATAAAACATAATGATAAATATTTTTTAGCATCTATGACAATGTCTAGATGAGTTCCAAAGATTAATATATCATTAACATATAAACAAAGAACACAGTTTTATTATCAATAAATTTTAAGTAAACACATTTATTAGCTTCATTTACTCTAAATCAGTAAGATTGCATCACTTTATCAAACTGTTCATGTCATTGCTTTGGAGCTTGTTTTAAGCCATAAAGTGACTTAATCAATTTGTATACTTTATGTTCTTGGTTTGTTATAACAAAACTTTGTGTTGTTCCATGTATTTCTCTTCATTTAAGTCATCTTTTAAAAATATAGTTTTGACATCCTATTAATATACTACTAAATCATAAATAGGAGCTAATGCAAAAAAAATTCTAATAGTTGTTTCCTAGCTACAGAAACATATGTGTCAAAGTAATCAACTCCTTCCTTTTGTTTGAAACCTTTGGGTACTAACTTAGCCTTGAATTTTTCAATTGATTCGTCTATTCTTAATTTTCTTTTAAATATTCATTTACAATCTATTGGTTGACATTCTGGAGATAGATTTACTAATTTTCATGTTTGATTAGCCTTGATGGAATCCATATCTTCATGAATTGATTATTTCCAAAATGAAATATCTCTAGAACTCATGGATTTTTTAAAAGTTTTAGGATCTTCATCTATATCTAGTAACATAACTAAGTTTGTGATTTCATTTCTATGACTTTCTACTAAGTATAGTTAAAAGTCTTTTCTTACAGTATAAGATATTTCTCTTTTTCTTTTACTTCTCCTAGGTTCTACTTCTTCTACCTTTGCTGTTTCTTTTCTTTTAAGAACTTCAGATGCATTATGCACACTTATTTCTTTGTAAGGAAACATATTTTTAAAGAATACCACATCTCTTAATTCTATGATAGAATGTTTAAAAATTATATATCTTTCTTCTATAGATAAGAAATGATAGAAATACACTTTCAATGGTTTTATCTCATAACTTTTGTATTTTATGATTCGATAATCTCACTAATGCTCTACACCCCCACACTTTAAGATAATCTAAATTTAGTTTATATTTTTTCCAAAGTCCATTGGGTGTAACTTTTGTATCTATATGTAAAATTATATTCAAAATATAACAAGATGTTAGTAAAGCTTCTCTTCAATAGCTTTTAGGTGATTCTGAATATATTATCATTGCATTTATCATTTTTACTAATGTTTACTTTTTCCTTTTTGCTATCTTATTTTGTTAAGGTGTATATGAGATGTAATTTAGTGCAGGGTTGTAATTTAATGAATTATACATTATTTTTCACAATAATTTATAAATTCATTTAAGGTATATTCATCACCTTTATCCGATTTAAGTATTTTAATTTTTGTTTCTTATTGGTTTTCTACTTTAGTTTTATAAATTTCAAACTTACTAAATGCCTCATTTTTTTGTTTTAATTAAATAGACATAAGTATATTAAGAGAAATCATCTATAAAAGTAATAAAATACATTTTACCTCTTCTAGCAATTAAACCATTTAATTCACATGTCATAATGTACTAATCCTAACAATTCTGTATTTCTTTCTATTTTGTGAAATGGTTCTCTAGTAATCTTTGAATTTATACATATATCACATTTTTCTAGTTTCTCATTTTGACATTTAGGAAGTAAACCTACTTTTATCATGCTTTCTATGGACTTAAAATTAACATGTTCTAATTTAGCATACCACAAATTAACATAATTAACAATACATACTGAAGAATCACTTTCATTAATAATATTAAACTAAAACACTCTACCTAAAGCATATCACATACCCATATTTATCCTATTTTTTAACAAAGTAAACTTATCTAATTCAAAGATTATTTTAAAACAATGTTTGACAAGTAAACTAGTTAAAACTAAATTTCTTTGAATCTTAGGTACATACAAGACATTGTTTAAGGTGAGGTTCTTTTCTAAGGTTAAACTAAGGGCTACATTTCCCTATCCTAACACCTTAGCGGTTGATGAATTTTTCATATAGAGAATGTTTTCATTCAACATATTCTTGTCAAATGTAACATGTTTTGTTGCTCCAAAATCGAGCCACTGTTTACCACCATGTCTAACCATGTTTACTTCTGAAATGACTACGACTAGGATGTTTTCGGTGATATGTACTTGAGACATACCTTTCTTGTAGTGAAAAAATTCTTTTTCTTATTATTTTTCTATTTCTTTTAAATACAATATGCAATTCTTCTTGAAGTGTCTAACCTTATTGCAGTAAAAACAAGTCCTTTTATTTTTCTTCTTAAATTCTCGTTTGTCGTGGACTCTATCCTTGAATGCAGATTGTTTTGACTTTTCTTCTATCACATTTGCCTTTGTTAGAAACTTTGTTTGATCTTCTTTCTTTTCTCATAACCAAAGTTGCTCTTCTATTTGAAGATCTTGTGTAAGTTCTTTTTGGGACATCTCATTCTTTTTATGTTTGAGATTCTTCTTATGATCCCACCACGATTGAGGAAGTTTATCAATAATTGAACCGACTAAAATCGATTCATCCATTTTACTTCATTCTTTTTCAAGTTGTCTCGCTATGTGTTCTAACTCATGAAATTGATCCAAAATAGACTTATTGTCAATCATAGTAAATTTCAGAAATTGATTTACCAAGAATTTCTTTCTTTTGGCATCTTGAAACTTGTATATGAATATAGTGCCTCTCATATATCCTTAGCATATTCCACTGCTTCATAAATATTAAATAAAGTATCTAATAAAGCATCAATAATATGTCCTTTGCAGAGATAGTTGTTTAATTCTCACTTTCTTCTTTGTTTGGTTTGTACAAGTGTTTCTTCTTCTTGTTATAATGGCTTTGGTGTTGTAAACACATATGCAATGCTCAAAGAAGTGAGAAACTATGAAGCTTTTTATGCCAGTGTCTAAAGTTGATCCGTCAAACCTTTCTAGTTTAGTCATGTTGGACTTAAGAGCATTAACCGATGATTGGGCCATTGAAGATTGTGTCATTGTTACTGATCTTGTCAATCACAATATTGTCATAAGAATATTAGGACTAAGTTTTGGTTGCAAGGATTTGACAAGACGATGGAGTAATAATGTATGAGTCATGGATCATACTTTCCTTAAGACAATATTCTCCCCTTACTCTGATTTTAAAAGAAACATAAACTATAAGGAGTCAACAAACTTGTCTCTAGAATAAAACGGGTCCAACCAAAGTTGTGTTGTTAATTGGAAATTTTTAATACCGTAAGATTAACCCTTGAACACTAATAAATAAACTTTTAGAATTGTATACAAAGAGATATCAATGGATTTCCACAAAGGCACAAAGGTTTGAGAAAGAGATGAGAGAAAGAGAGACAAATTTGAAGTATATTTTATGTTTAGGACTACCTTTCTTTTATAGAAATTATAGAGACACCTTAAGATGTGTATGTAGACATTCTAGACACCCTTTCATGTTGAACAATCATGTATAAATGTCTGAGACACCTTGGATGTGTCTGCACATGTCCCCATAAACGAAATCCAAAAAAGCACAACGTTCATGCTGCTAGTTTTCACCCTAGGGAGCATCCCAATCAATCGGGCATATGCCTGATAGACCGCTAAACTGAAAATTGTCCAACATCTAATAAATGTAGACACTAATGCTAATTTTTTAACTAAAGGTGATAGGTTCATCACTCCTCTTTATATTTTCTCTCTATGAACATATGCATATACCTCGTTCAAGGAAGGAGAAAGGGTCATATTTAAGATCTAGACCCGAACCAACACATACTCAGAATTCAATCCTGGCATAAATTTAAGGATTTGTATTTCCTCAACGTGCTTCTTATGTCTTTCACACAAGACGGACGATATAGGGTTTAATACTCGAATTCTTCCCACATTTTCCTTAGAGAGAAATAGTAGATTGCATGGGGCTGATCTCCTTTTTTGAACTGTGCAATTCTTTCTAAATAATCTTCTCTATTCACAAGCTTTGAGACAAATCTCATAAAAATTAATTGGTAAATGGGCTAAACACCACTACTGAGAGATGACATGTACCAAGTTTCACAAGTATTATCAGTCATACAACCCATGTCAAGTACAGCAAAGCGTTGCAAAGTAGTATAATGTATAAAAAATATATAGAAGACAATAAGGAACACTAGAAGTGGTGAAAAAAAAAAAGGATTAAACGTACCTAATAATTAGTAACAAAGCCATTATGAACAACCAAGAATTCATTCCCAGCACGAGAAGACTGTGGATTACTATTCCTACAAGCTAGTTCCCCATCAGTTTGCCCACCGGGAGTGTGCAATTCCAGAATGAACGGAAAATGACTCCTCCAAATTCAAATCCTTTGTGTCAATCTCTAAAAACACCAACATTATCGTTACTTTCACCAACAATTATTTTTAGCCTTACCCTATATTTGAATTTTTTAAAATCAATCAGTAAACAAAAGAATGATGCAATGATTGCATCAACTAGGTTTGCAATGACGCAATACACTGAAAACAAAACTCAAACTGCAGAAAAGCAGGTTCATAACATAGAGAGTGTTGTCAAAAAAAAAAAAAAAGATACAGAGAGAGAGAGAGAAATCAAAATCATATTAACACTAAAATAATAATAATAATAATAATCAATCACCAAACTCTCTCTAAAACCACACAAGCTACAGAAACCATACTCCACTAAAAAATAAAAATAAAAGGAAAAAAAAAAATCTCCAGCGGAATCATAGCCTCTGTACTCCAAACGCCTCAACCCATTAAAGAGAACTTCGAGAATGTATCTTCTCCGTGGACATTGTAATTCAAGTAAGCGAATATCCTACACATTTTTTCTACTTTTTTTTTTCTCTCCGATGAGAAGAACATAAAGAGAAATCGGAGCAAAGTATAGTTGCAGAGAGAGAGAAGTAGGGAGGGAATAACAGAAATAGAAATCGGACAATAGTCGACTTGCAGCAGAGGGAGAGAACAGGGAGGGAGGGAGGCAGTTTCCTGATTTCCGTCCGTTTTCTCGAATTTGAAGTTTTCAAAAGATGTTCTTACTTAAATACCCTTCAATATTTTTGGATCTCGTCAAGGCGTAGTCAGACCGAAGAGTTACCTATCAAGGGTATTTTGATAAATCAAATGTATCCCATCCCATTCGTATTTACCTAATTGCCCCTGGCAACAGACATCGTGTGTTGATTAGAAGTTTGGAACCAGCTGACTTCTCCCCAAGTCAAATAGAAGTAGAGAAGATTTAGATGTCTTACGGATACGGGAAAGGGGTGGCAATGTTTGACATGACCCATGAACCTGACCATGTGTTAGGGTTGACTGTAGATGGGTTTCGGGTCAAAAGGGTTGACCCACTTTGGCACAATTTAATAAATCAGTCGGGTTCGGCTTAAGCCATATAGTCGAATACCCTTAACTTGAGATGACGCGAATCTGACTTGCGAACATGATTACCACATAATCCGTGAACCCAACACTAAATAAGCAAGTTAGGGTTGACTATAAACATGTTTTGGTTCAATTTCAGCCATACAGTCCTATATCTTTAAACTTGAGCCAACACGAACCCACCCCTACAGGAAATCTCTAATCTCTCCCATTCCAATGGTCAAGTTATTAATTAAAAAAAAGGGTTCAAATCTATCTACAAATGGATAGAACATCACCGTCTTCAACTCAAGATCAAAACCTTGAATCACAGCCAGGACCGTCTCCAGTTTGAAAAAAATGAAAAGATTTTTCTTTTTAGCATGTGCTTAGGGATGCAGTTCATTTTTTTGCCTTGTGTTAGCACAAAATTGATGCATGATGATCACTGGACACATCTGGATTGAAAATGATCTGGACTGCTTGAATCTACAAGGTTAAATAGTGAAAAATCTAAGAGAAACTACTATTTGATTAAATGACGAGGTTTTATTTATTTATTACAAGTGTAGTCTAGATTGTCTCCAGTTCAGAAGATTTTGGTGGTCAACACGTATCCAAAAAAAACTCAACAAACTGAATTATACATTTTCAATTTTGTTTATCATTTTGTCACATGTCAACCATTGAAACCTGAACGATATCTGATTGACTTTAACATTTCGGAGAGAATCCTGGGGAAGTTGTAGGATTTATTCAAAATAATAAAATTTACTAAAACTAGTAAAAAATCTTAATTCTTATAAAACTTATTATTACCTTCAATTTAAATAGATGTGCACTTTTAATACCAACTAAAACTTAATAACCCAATACTAATAATTGTAAAGTTTCATAAAAAGCGGAATTAGACTTCAAAAATGGCCTTTTTACACCTTAGAAAAAGACTCAATTGATTTCTATCAATTGTCCTTATTATAGTACTTGTCTGAACAATCGAAAAACGGCTGGGATTTGGTACACCCTCCTAACATGCCCCTAACAGTGCCCCAGCATTCAGTGGGGGCACACAACGTCTGAAAAGTGATTTACACTTTTTTGTGGGGTGTAAAACTGGCTGGATTTGGTGCCTCCACTGCTTGTAAGGGGCACGTTAGGAGGGCAAACCAAATCTTAAGGGATTTTCTTCTAATCTCTACAATCTAAGACCTGTTAATTCTCCGTCACAAAGAATGCTTGTAGGTTGTGTTTGGCAGTCACCAGTAAAGAAAACATTTTATTTTTTAAATTCCGAAGGCATTTGAAGCAATGTGAGATTTGAAAATGAAATAATTTAGATAAATATAGATTTGTTAATGGATCGATTATTGTTTATCACCAAAATATGAACAATGACATAAATCATTTTATTTTATAAAATAACATTGTTTTTTGAAGCAAATGTTCTGTGATGACAAGGTTTCTGAAGTGTTTTTATGGTGAATTATAAGGTGACACATCATGTGTTTGGGGTTCAAAAAAATGTTCATGTGTGAAAAAAGAGACCAAATTCGAAAACATATTATGTGTCAATGAAGCAGCACAATAGAGATGATGCCAAAGATGATGTAAAATGATGGTTAAGAGTATCAATAAAATTCAAAGTGATGTAACGGAAACAAGAAAAAATAAAAAAGAAAAAATTAAGATTTGATTTGAAGCTTTTCCAAACCCAAAACAGGAGACCTTTAGGGAAAACCACTTCTGATGTTTAGACTTCACAAAAGAACACAGTAGCCAAGTGTTAGAAAACAAGAAAATTCTTTATTCATCAATTTCATTCATTCATTTCAAAATTATGAGGAGAGGTTGCATTTAAATAGACTTATAACCTTAAATAATTAAAACTTGCTAAAATTGTAAACTTTTTAAAATCTTAAATTTGGTAGTCAAGTTTTCTAAAACATAAAACTAAAATACTCACTTTCTTAAAATTAAAACAACTAAAACTTAAAATTATATATATATATATATATATATATATATTCCCGTTTTTATTGATGCCCCCTTAGTAATTTGATCATAACTTTCTCAAATCACATCGGATTTGTACAATTTTGGTCTTGTTAAAAAAGTAACTGAATAACTTATCTAAAAATACCAAAATCAAGTGAAAAAGACAATTTTTACCTTCTAAAAAGTGAGATAAACACAAAAAATGAGATTACTTTAAAAACACGACCAAAATCTTGGTACTATTGACCTTATTACATTAGCACATAAAATAAATGTTATCCCTATAAGATCAATGTTAAACCACATAGCATTGCATCTTCAATAAATCAATACATGTGTAGACCTCACTAGGGCCAAGTGTAGGCCCCACCTTGCTCTTATGTCTGCATTAAACCCCCTTTATTCGAAAAAACTTAACCTCGAGTTTTACAGAAGGAAATAATCTATATAATGTGAGAACTCGCACTAATCACCCACAATCCATATCCTCAAACTATTAAGTTGTGATGCAAACTTGTCTACTTGTAAGTGCCTGATGTAATAATGATTTCAAAATAAGTAATTGTCTCTTGATAAACAACCGATAAAAGAAACACCTCATAATATCCATTCTATTGAACATGCACTGGAAAAACAATCTCGGGAACCATCACAAAGTCAGGAACTAGTGTACCAGTGAAGATGGACTGGATCTCATTTTGAACTAGACCTGAAACATCATCATCAAGTGGTTGATCACAAACTGGGGCAACAAAGAAGCACTCATCTATAGATTCTACTAGCTCATTAAATTGGTTATCACTAGTCATATTAGCCTTTTCTACATTAATGTCCTCATCTGTGGTTTTTACTTTACTTTTTTAAACTTCTACCTAAGATTTTTCTTCCATAATAGTAGGCTTGGAGTCAACAAGTTCCGCAACATGATCCTCACCCTCCTCACTAGTTGCAAGCTTGCCTTCTTCATTAGACAGTTTTGGTTTGAATAAGGTTCGAGCAAGAGGTTCATTGGATTCTATCTTGGACTCTTAATTGCATCGAAGCTATTTTCAGTCTTCTTATCTGTGGAATTTTGAACACTTTCAGTTATAATTAATGACACATTCTTAGTAAGCTTGAGTTGGAGACGATACCATACATCATAGTTAAAAAATCGTAACATTTAAGTCTCCTTATTAAAAATAACTTTTCTCTCTTCAATCCACCGTTTACCTAAAATCACTAGTGTGTCAATTAAGGGAAAATCATGCACTAGACACTCAGCAGTGTCGAAATAGTCTCTGCTAGTCTCTGCCATAATTGAATTGAATAAGGGCAACATGGTCCTTAACATACCCACAATATTTTAGATTTTTTGGATCTTGTAGGAACTCTAACAAAAGATGTAGAGATAAGGTTTTGATCACTTTAGGCACTAATCGTTATTTTAGTTGTCTTCTCATAAGGAAAAACGAACTTAGTATTCACAATCAGAACCACCTCATCTCTTTAGGGATTCCATAAATTTTAGGGTTCAGGGTTCTTTAAAAAATATTCAAGCTTAGGTCATTTTTCAAAATTTTAAAGTTTAGGCTTTTCCAGGAGTTTAGAGACTTTACAATTTTCTAAAATCTCAAAATTAAACCCTTCCAAGACACCATTTCCGGATTTTCAAAAGTTTTTAGGCTTCCCGAGATTACAACTGGATAATGATTAGTTATAACCTGACTTTGATACCAAAATTGATGCAACACAATAGAGATGATGTAGAATGATGACCAAAAGTATCAATAATATTCAAAGTAATGTAACATAAATAAGAAAAGAGAAAAAAAGAAGAAGATAAATACCTGATTTAAATCTTTTTCAAACCTAAAACATGGGATCTTGGCATCCACCAAGGTTGCATAAATCCAAGGAATCTACCTTTGGAGAAACCCACTTTGGTTTTTGAACTTTACAAAGGAAGAACACACTAGCAAAGAGTTAGAAAGCAAAAAAGTTCTTTATTCATCAATTTCATTCATTCATTCCAAAATTATGGGGATAATTTAACTTTAAATAGGCTTACATCTTAAATAATTAAGAGTTGCTTAAATTGAAAACTTCATAAAATTCTAAACTTACTAGCCAAGTTTTCTAAAACATAAAAAATTATATATATAAAGAAGCACTATTCCTGTTTTTATTGACCCCCTTAAAAATTTGGTCATAGCTTCCCCAAATCATATCGGATTTGTGCAATCTTGGTCTTGTTAGAAAAGTAATTGAATAACATATCTAAAATTAAGCCAAAAATGACAAGTTTTGCCCTCTAAAAAGGTAGACTAAACACCAAAAATGGGATTACTCTAAAAACACAACCAAAATCTTAGTACTATTGGCCTTATTACATGAACACATAAAATAAATGTTACCCGCCATAAGATCCATGCTAAACCACATAACATTGTATTTTCAATAAATCACTCCATGTGTAAACCCCACTAAGGCCAAGTGTGGGTTCCACCTTGCTCTAATGTTCGCATCAGTCAATCAATGGCACACCTATATAGGCCTATGTCAACACAGATAATCATTCTCCAAATTTTTTTTATTATAGTTGCGGCACAACACACTTTATACATCTGCAGAAAATTATTATGGGAAAAAATATTCTATCTAGGATTTTAGTGTGTCCTACACACAAAGGCTGGTGCATAGGGTTAAAACTGTAAAAACAGTTTTCATATGAAAAAATAGGTATCCATAAAAATGCCTTGAAGATTTGGTAGGACCAACTAAAGTCACCCTAAGATAGGACTAACTTTAGGGCCAATACATTAGCGCCAAAAAGATAAAACTGGGGTCTAGACTCTATAGGGTTAGAACCGTAAAAAAAATCCAAATGAACATTTTCTCCTTATTTAAAGAGGCATCAAATTTCAAAAAATCATCACGTGTCATTTGTTGAGAGGACATGGTAGGGGTAGGACATACAAAATCCGGTACTGATCATTTCTTCCTATTTATCATATTTTTATTAAGATACCTTTATCTACTTCTACAACCCATTTACATTAGGGAGCAAATGTTCTATCTAGGATTGTATGTCCCACTGTGTCTTCTACCATTAGTTGACACGTGATGGTTTTTGAATTTAGCACCTCTTTCAAATAGGGCTATCAATCGAGCTGGGCTGGGCCGGGCCAAGGTTTGCACATACTCAGCCCGAAATAAACTTCGAGCCTAAAAATTTGGCCTAAACTTAGCCCGTTTTAAAACAACGGGCTTTGGGCCAAGTTCGGGTAGCCCAAATAAAAACTCCTTAATTTTTGGATTTATTTTAGGTTCATAATTACCCCTAAATCTATATTATATGGGTGTTTTTTAACAGTGGACACTTGAACTATTTGATGATAGTAAATTTGTTAAAAATATATGAATCCAAAAAAAATAAAAAAAAATATAGAGCTAATATCACCATATAAATAAAATTATTATTTGTTAACTAGTTTGGGCTGGGCTGGGCTGAACTTGAGCTTGCCTAAACTCGACCCGAATAAAACTTTGGGCCTAAAAGTTGGGTCCAAACTCAGCCCATCATGGAATTAGGTTGGCCTAGCCCAATTATTTTTTGGGCCGACCATATTGGGCTTTGGGCCAGCTTGGCCCAATTGACAGCCTTACTTTTAAATAGGGAGCAAGTATTAATTTTAACCTTAATTATTTAAACACCGCATTTTTATCAAGGAGGATTGTGTCCACTTCCCCCCTTGTACGCTAACCTCCATTGGGGGTCAAGGGGGCAGGCACATTAGGGCCGAAAGTGATTTACACTTTTTGAGGGGCGTGTAAATCACTTCCAGTGCCTATCCTCTTGGCATCCAGACATGCATTAATTGGTAGTGACACGATAACTGCCTTCAAATCCATATATCCTAAAGCAAAGGGTTGCCTATGTGGCACCCCTTTAAGTTTTTATTTGGAATGTAATATTTTTTAAGAAAATGCCATGCGACAACCCCACCAAACAGAATTGTTAAGATCTTTTAATTGATTTTGTTTAGTAGGGATTACGTATCATGCTAGGATTGATTTTCAGCATTGTTGCTGAAAAAACAATTTTAGTAGATCTTGACTCCATCCTACCCCCACGTTTCCCTCTTTCTTTTCTTCTCTATTAAGTCTTAAAATCTCTTTCAACTTCTTCCTAATTCTTTGGTATTCTCTCTTTTCTTAAACCTTACATTCCCTCTCCTTAACTATTTTTCTTCTACATTTTCTCTCTCATTCCTATTCCTTCTCACTCGCATCTTCACAAGTCTGCTTAAAAAGGGTAATTAAATATATTTTTATTAATTTTTAATTCTCTTCGATCATTGCCATGTAAATGATTCAAACCCATTTAAAATATGGAGTGGAGGCATTTGAATCATCTCCTGTCTTAATGATCACCAATACCAAGCAATGTGTCACATGTTTAAACAATAGGGCTGCACAAAAGGTTAGGTCAACTCAAGTCCAGCCCAGTCCTATTTGAAAATTGGCCTGAAAAACCTGGCCCAGGTCCGAGATAACAGCCCAAAGGGCTGACACATCATTGCCAAAAAAGTGATATACACTTTGTTGGGGAATACATTTCACTTTTGGCACTGATGTGTCGACCCTGTTGTCATTCCAACTTTAGCCACTCTCTAAGTTGTCCTACCAAATCCTCAGCGGGAGGTATTGAGTTTGATTCTTAATAAAAGCAATTTTTTTTTCTAACATAATAGAAAGAAGAGATACTAATGGGCCAGCTTGAAGCCTGATAAAATAACTAAGATCGGATCCGGGCCTAAGTATTCAAAAGTTTTCGAGCCCAAATACAGCACTAATATAATAAAGTGGGTTCAGGCCTGAGCTTACCATGGCCAAGCCCGAACCATGCCCACTCTTATTAACAAAGGGTGTGAACATCTGTTAAAGAGGGTATTATAATAAAATAAGCACGTGTAATTTAACCCCCCAAAAAAGATAAGCACGTGGTTAATTCAAAGTATCCTGTCAAGCATCCTGTCACGGGTTGGGAAGGAGATGACATGATATCTCTCTCCATTCTTATTCTTTTTATATTGTTTATTTACCTAAAAAAGGTATTTTAATATTGCTTTCTTCCCTTTTACAACTGTTATTTTCTTCACAACAACATTTAGTGTACGTTCATTTCCTCCCCCTAGGGGACGCACAACAATGTTCCTCTCCCTACTTTAAAGTCTTGCCATCTTGTTGTGTGTTTCAATGTGACATGTTCTCCAAAACGTCACAATCTTTACCAAAATTTGATTTTTGGAGTACGTGTCACATTACAGCAGACAATATCATGGCAAGACTTTAGTCATAGGAGAGGATCCATGGGTTCCTCTCTAGTTCACTTACATGAATGCTTTATTACCATAATAATTAGCTATGTAGTGGCATGGATGGATATGTGGAGGAGTGCAAATCCTCTTGGCATCGTCTTGCATGCATATGCAGTGTTACGTATATTTTAAAAAATAAAATTTGGGTAGGTGATTATGTTGTATTGAATATTCAAAATATTGAATTTTATAGGTTTGATCGATCAAAAGTCTTAAAGACTTTAAATTACATTCTATTTGATTGATCGAAACATAATTTCGATTGATCAAAAGTCTCAATGATAAATCAATAATCTTTCTGATTGATCGAAATGATGTTTTGATCGATCCAACCGTTTTGATTGATTGAAATGCCCAGATCATAAAAAATTCAATTGTTAAGAAAACTATGGGTCTTTTATGGGGAAATGCGTAAAGGTGTATGTAGACATCAACATGCGATTGTTTGTATTAGAGATCATCTAAGATGTCTATAGACACATCTACAAGTGTCTCTACACAATCTATAAATAAAAGAGCCATCTCATGTTAAATGTATCTCAAGAAATCATCTGTCTCTCATTTTTTCTTTATTCTTTGTTGTGGTTTTTAAGAATGTCTCAGATGTCTGTGCAAATATTTTGAGTTTTCTGAAATTCTATTTCGTTCAATATAAATGACACTCATTGCCATTCGGTTGAGTTGTTGAAGATGAGATGTGTTCTTCTAATTATATAAACATATAACTTAATAAGGTTCTCTCTTTTAGAGATCCCAACTTCCATTGGTCGCACATTATATTTCCATATATAAATACACAAAGGATGAAGAATAGAGGAACAATGAGATTATATTGTTCTGCCACCCTATGAACGAGTGGAAGATGTTAGAGTTTGAGTCATGTAGTGGCATGGATGGATATGTGGATGAGTGCAAAACCTCTTGACATCGTCTTGCATGCATATGCAATGTTATATACATCTCGAAAAATAAAATTTGAGTAGGTGATAATGTTGTATTGAAGATTCAAAATATTAAATTTTTATTGGTTCAATCGATCAAAATTCTTAAACTGGCAATCACATTCTACCTGATTGATTGAAACATATTTTCAATCAATCGAAAGTCTCAATGATAAATCAACATTCTTTCTATATTGATCAAAATGATGTTTTGATCGATTGAAATGCCCTGATCATAAAAAAACATAATTGTTACGAAAACTATAGGTTTTTTTATGGGAAAATGCATCAAGGTGTTTGTAGACATCAACTTGCTATTGTTTGTGTAAGAGATTGTCTAAGATGTCTATAGACACATCTAAAAGTGTCTTTACACAATTTATAAATAAAATGGTCATCTCATGTTAAATGTATCTCAAGAAATCATCTCTCTTTCATTCAATCTCTCTTCTTTGTTTTATTTTTTGTGAATGTCTCAAATATTTTGTGTAAACATTTTGAGTTTTCTAAAATTCTATTTCATTGAATTTGAATAACACTCATCGTTATTTGGTTGAGTTGTTAGAAATGAGATGTGTTTTTTAATGTTATATGAACATATAACTTAGAAAGGTGTTTTTTCCTAGAGATCGTAACTCCCATTGGTTACACGCTATATTTCCCTGTATTAGATACACGAAAGATGAATAGTATAGGAGCAATGAGATTATATTGTTATGACATAGTATGAACGAGTTGGAGATGTTAAGAGTTTAAGTCATACTAGACATCAATGTGAGCATCCAAATTCACATAGAACTCTTCTAAAACTTATCCAACCAAATTCATATAGAATTCTTCTAAAACTTATCCAATGAATTATAGATAAGTTATAATGGGAGTTAGAGTTCTAAGTGAACTAAACCACTTTCCACAAAGCCTCTATAAATAGGGGTTTATGCAAAAAACATAGGTAACTTAAGTGCAGACTCTTAGTTTCTTTCTTGTTCTCTTCTTTATTTTTTTGTAAAGGTTTACAATATGAAAATCCTCTATCACTCTTGTAGTGTTGTTGCTATGATAGACATTGGTGTTCTGCTCCAACGAATCAATATTCTTTGTTTACAACATAAATACAAATACGATTCAACTTTTTCCACTATAGGATTGTCTCCTTGACGTGTACATTCCCTCCATCTCTTTTGTGTATTCCCAATACATATTAGAGACTTCAAATCACTTGGTATTGTTGATTTATTATTATTATTATTATTTGCACAATCAATCAATCTATTAGGTAGGACCCATTAAATAGTGGATCTTGAGCCTATGAACATGAGACTAAGTGAAATATAGCCATTATCCATGATATAACAGTCACCATTAATCCAACGGTTATAACGGATTTTGAAAGCCATGCTTCAGGTTGTCTTTAGATAAGATTATCCCTCATTATTCTGCAAGATTTCAGCGGCAAATGATGAGCCATATTCCTTTTTACACCCACGCGATACATATCTCTCTCTTTCTCTCTAAAAAAGCAGGGGAAGATTGGGACAAAAAGAGAAGTTAAGAACCGAAAATCTCACACATAGTGATGGCCTGGAAGTTTGCCTATTCAACAAGCAACTTTGCTTTTTATACCATTATGATTCATGAGTTGCTTCATCTAAGACAAAACTTTATCTTCTCTTTTATGAATGGCGTACATCTTTTTCCTTTTTTTTTTTTTTTTTTAATTATTTTTTTCTTTGAGGAGAGGGGGGAGTTAAGAAGCAAAGTTACAACAAAAATCATGGTAATCAATCTTGACCATCCAATTCTAAGGTCATCACTTAGATTTCACAGAATTCAGGAAATCCAAATTAACGGTTTTCATTTCCACAGAATCCTAATTTTCCAATTTAGCAATTAATAAAGCATTGATCAGATCAGATCGTGGGATTATCCTAATAACACTAACCTACTAACAAGAAAGGACTGTTAACAACTCTCTAAACAGAGTTGCAAATATGCTGGGCTGGCTGAGGAGACTTAAATGGCTACCTTGCTTTTGGCTGAGCTTGGGTTAAGGGACAAATCCCTATCCCATGGACCATATTTGGGCCAGCATTTGGCCCAAAAATAGCCAGCTTAATTAACTATTATTTATATTTTAAGATAGGTGAGTCCTTGCAGATATGTTTATCAATTTCCTATTTGGCGATTAAGGTGGCTTCACCTTTAATTAATGTTCCTAAAACATGATAAAAAGTCAAGTTTTGCAATTACTTATAATTACACATTATTAGTGAATGCAACATGGCAATTTTAGCCCAGCCCATTTGCAAAACTTTCTCCAAAATCCAAACTTGGATCATACATTATGTTACAAAACAAACCACACAATGATTTCTTCACAAAATGCATTAGCCACGCCAATCCAGCAAAAGCTGAGCCCACACACACAAGCATCAATGCCTCCACTTTCTCCATCCTTTAAATACCCCATTCTCTGTAGTGATTCTAAGGTTAGTACAACTGCTTCAATGGCTTCTGTTATCACTTTCTCTTTATTCAGCTTCCACTTGATCCTTTTCTCAACCTTCTTCATCACCATTAACGGTCGATTTTCGGAGCAAGTATCCGAAACTATACGCATGAAGCGCATGGAGAAGGAGAGTCATCTTCACTTCTTCTTTCATGACATCCACAGCGGTCAAAACCCAAGTGCTATGAAAATAATTGACGGGCCGGCGAACTATTCGGCAACCTTTTTTGGCACTGCTATGGTGATGGACAATCCATTGACTGAAGAGCCGGAAGCCAGCTCAAATCTTGTTGGAAGAGCTCAGGGGATGTACTTGTCTGCATCACAACAAGAGGTCGGGTTCCTCATGGTCATGAATTTAGCTTTCACCATGGGAGAATACAATGGTAGTGTCATTACTATCTTAGGAAGAAATCCAGTCCTTGATCCAGTAAGGGAGATGTCTATCGTCGGAGGGGCCGGACTTTTCCGATTTGCTCGTGGCTATGCACAGGCCAAGACCCATTCGTTAGATTGGAAGACAGGAGACGCTGTTGTCGAGTATGATGTGTATGTGATGCACAACTGAAATTGTTTATTCTGTGCTGTATTTCACCATATATAATTGGCTCTCTTTAGAGTTACTTGTAGTGTACGTTCATGTGCAACATTAATGGAGTGGATTATTATGTTTTAAGATGAGCAGCTCTAATGGGAAGTTGAATTAATAACAGCTGAGGGTGATCTATTTGACCCCTACTCAGAAGTCAGAACCTATGTCTTAATTCGTGAGCGATATCCTCTGTGCTGCCCCCCCTCTGTGATGCTCGGGAGCCGAGATGGGGGGAATCAATTCACTTTTTGGGGGTGAAGTGACAACTCCAAAAGTGATTTGATCCCCCCTCTGCCTCGGCCATTGTGCATCACAGAGGAGGGGCATCGCAGACAATTTCAGGCAGGCTTGGATTATGTGAGAACGAATCTTGTGAGAACCATGAAAACGGCACCAGAGGGGCTGACACATCAGTACCAAAAAGTGATTTGCACTTTTTGGGGGGCACTTATCACTTTCGACACTGATGTGTCCATACCCTAATGCCGTTTTCACAGTTCTCACAAGATTCGTTCTCACCTAATTTTTAGTGGAACATAAGACATGCAGCAAGCTATAAATCCACGATGCTGGGTTGACCGGATCGGCCGTACCGGCCGGGTCGATGCCCGGGCCAAGTTTTTTTTTAAAACAATGGTTAATACTAATAGTTAACACTTAGCAGTGACTTGGGCTGTAAGTCAGTGTTCCTATATGGTATATATAGTCTCAATCTCATTTTCTCCCTCTACGAGATTGTTGTCCCTCTTCTATTCCTGTCTTTGCAAGGGGGTTTAACTGGTTTCAGTTTAGCTTCTTCGAATACTTAGGTCGATTTCTAGGTTTTTTTTTTTAATTTTTTACGGTCGAACTGCTTTAATGGATCTTCATTTAGATGCTCCTCATTCGATGGGAACGACCATCATCGGCGTGACCTACAATGGAGGCGTTGTCCTTGGCGCCGATTCCAGAACCAGCACTGGTACTTTCTTACAAAATTCAAATGTTTATTTATTTGTTATTGTTTTAATTCATGGTTCGTTCTTTGTTCACATGAAATTTTTTCTCTTTTTACTGGATCTTGAGGGCATTTATTTATTTATTTATTTTTAATGTTTCTTCGTTATTATAAGAATTTATGATAAATTTTCCTTCTCTTGTTGCGCTGTTAGGGATGTACGTTGCTAATCGGGCATCGGACAAGATTACACAGCTGACGGATAATGTCTATATGTGTCGTTCTGGATCAGTAATTATCCTTTTCACGTGTCAAACTTTTTTTAATGCTTCGTTAAATAACATCACAATGTATCCTGAAATCGATTATATATGGCCATATGGGTTAATTTTGATTTATTCTGTTATGATTACCGTTCTGGGCTGTTGGGAATGTTGTGCAGTTATGGTTTTAGCATCCATAATTGCTAAAATTTTGGTGGTGTCTGGTTTGGATTCTATAATCTGATTCTGGCCATAATTGATTCCAGTTTATATTAGAGGTGTTTGGTTCAGATTGTAGAATCCCATTATACAAGGAGCTTATCTGAAGAAACTTTTTTACTTTCATTTGCCTGGAAGGCTAACAACCAAACACATGCAATATTTGTGGAATCTAATGGTTGGATACTACCTAAAATGAACTTTGAAAAACAGGTAACCAAATGGGATTCTGGATTCTAACAATCAATTATGAGCAGAGAATCCAAAATCAGAATCAATTATCCAATTCTACAATCCAAACTAAACACCCACATTAATGTATTCTGAAAATTGTTCCATATATATATATTGAAAATATTGGTCTAAAGAGTGATGGAGAGCTCATTAGTCATCATGCAGGCTTGCTGTGAGTATGGAAAAAATATGATTTTGGGGGATTTAAGTGGGAATTATTGTGGTATGGGATCTTCGTAAAGGAAAACCATACATATAATATGTAACCAAAGTAAAAGTTAGGGAAGGATCCTTTTTCTATTAAATGATTTTCTCATGTTTGGTTGACCAAGATTTGTGGTTTCCTTATAACATTGTCCAGGATGGGTCATTTTTTCTGCCGTGTCACTGCAAAATACAAAGAATGATCGTCTGTGTTGACACAGAGCTCTGTTGGTGTGCCATTGATTGACACATGATGTATTTTTGAACGTAATGTCTGTTTTTGAACACCTACTTTTCAATGGAACACTTTTTTGGACATTTTAACCCACAAAACAACATGTGTCAGCTTATAATTCACCATGGATACTACAGACAAAGTTTCATCACACAACATTTGTTGTGACAAAATATTGGGTTTGATAGCTTAGAATTGTTACCAACATACTGTTCTTAATGTACAATATCTTTGCAAAATATCAAACTACCTACAGGTCCCACACTTTGGTTTTATATTATATTAGATTTTGATGTACTTGACTTCTATTGGACAATAATGAGACACTGTTACATTTCCTCACATTCTGTACTCATCTGTCTGATTTAAGTTGACAACTCCATTAATATTGCATTTATACCATTTATTAACACTTATGTGTTTACTTTGATTCCATTAATTCTTTGGAATTTGTCTTCTGCAGGCTGCGGATTCCCAAATTGTGTCCGATTATGTCCGTTATTTTCTTCATCAACACACGTGAGTGAATCTATGTTGTTTCTTTGAAAACTCCCATTGGTGTCACTATAACCAATCCTGAGACTGATTTGGGCAAGGGGTCTGATTGGGCCCATCCAATTAGACTCAGTTGATCAGATGGCATCAACAGTATATGTATGTATGTGTTTATGTATAATTTATGTGTTCTTATACACTCACAACATCTATAGATCTATGTATATGATTTTTAGGGTTATGAATTTTTCCTACACACATATCTATCGATCTCTATGGGCTACTTCTAAGGTTTTGTATTCTTTTCCTTGTTTTTTTATTGCCCTACAGATTGGGGAGTGGAAGATGGAGGAGATTCCCTCTTTGTCTCCTCAATCTCAAACTTAAGGAGCCTCCACCCTCTCTCTTATTTGTGCAAATCATGGTCTTGGTTATGGTGAAAGCAGGGTAGATAATGACTTCCCATCTTTTCCCACAACTTCATTTATTATTTTATGTAGTTCTAAACTAATTCTAAACTTACTTGAATAGATGGGCTTACTTGGAAACTTCTTCATTTCTGAAGATGGAGTGCTAGAGGACTCTTTGCTCTAATTGAAGGAGCTTATCATTCTTTGGTTTAATGGCATTCATCAAATTAATCGTTATAATCTAAAATGGAATTCTCCTTAGAGTTTGTGTGATTGAGAAAGTATGAGAAGGAATTGTGAGAGGGCTGCAAAGAAAAGAGAAACAACGATAGATGATCTCTCGGCTTATGAATATTAGATAATTTATTGTTTTTTATTTTCTGTTGATGTTTTGCAGATTAGAAATTGTAGAAGAGTAATTTTAGTTGGAATTTACAAATCAGCCTTAGCGTTGTGTCGATCTAGGGTTTTGAGGTAATAGAAGAAGAAGAAGCAGAATTACCCCTATCACATGTATACAATGTAATGTATAATTATATTCCATTACTTCTCAAGTTGGTATGTAAATATTGTTCATACCAATTGTCTACAATCTTTTGAAATTGAGGACCACTTGATCCCTTGGTGAATAAATTTGCTAGCTGATTTTTGTTCACAAAAAGGTGTACAAATCATTCCTGATTGTAGTTTTTCTTTTATCAAGTGTCTATTCGCTTTAATGTCCTTCGTCTGGTCGTATCGAATTGGATTATGTGTTATACTAACAGCTGTGTGGTTGTCACAGTATAAACTCATAGGACATTTAGTTGGAAACCCAATTCAATTAATAAGGCTTTTTTAACCACAGGGTCTCACAAATCCCATGAGCCGTATATTTGAGTTTGGCTTTAGCACTTGATCATGTGACCATTGATTACTTTTTTCTTTTTCATGTAACCAAGTTCCCTCCAACCAATGTGTAATAGCTTGAAGTGAATCTCTTGTTAAACACGGATTTTGCCAAATCAGCATTTGTGTATGATTTAATTTAGAGGCCGTCTCTTTTACTGTATACAGGAGGCTTTTATTAGGGTTTTTCTTCAGTTTAATAAGAATTCTGTAAGTTGCCTCTAGATGCACAATAGTAAGAGCATGCAAGAACTTACTTTATAACCCCCACGGCATATGTGATGCCAAGTCTAGTTAGGAGATACACTAATTTTCCCACTAAACCTTGATGCCTTCTCCACATCAATTAGTCGATCTCTTTCATCCTCTTGGAATCTGTGATGCCAAGCCTAGTTAAGAGCATGCAAGAACTTACTTATAACCCGAACTACATATGTGATGCCAAGCCTAGTTTAGAGATGCATTAATTTTTCCACTAACCTTTGATGCCTTCTCCACATCAATTAGTCGATCTCTTTCATCCTCTTGGAACCTGTGATTAAGATCAATAAGAGTTTGAAATGGTTTTATCCCATCATACTAGTCTTATGCAAGATGGTTGAGAAAACCGTCATCTTTATGACATCCGTTGTTGGCGATGGAATCTATTGAAACACTATGTAAACCTTAGAATTTTTTAATGTAATCTTAGGAAATGTTATAATAAACATTATTAAATACTTATAA
>JAOXJP010245228.1:0-22691 GCA_025762735.1 Platanus orientalis | reverse complement strand
AATTATTAAAGTGTGAAGAAATTTATTGGAGCCAAAAGGCTAAGTGTAAGTGGTTAAAGGAGGGTGATGGGAACACTAAGTTTTTCCATCGGATGGCTAGTGGGAAGAATCGGAAAAATTTAATTACTAGAATGGAGATTGAAGGGGAAATTGTGGAGGACCTAGAACGAATCAAAGAAGAAGCCAGCCGATATTATTTCACTATTTACTCTGAGGATGGAAATCGGCCTTTTATTGATAATTTGTTCTCTACATCTCTTGGAGAGGAGGAGGCAAAGGAGTTGGAGGTTCCGTTTTCGGTGGAGGAATTTCGAGAGGCCGTCTTTAATATGGCTAGAGATAAATCCCCAGGGCTGAATGGGTTCTCTATATGCTTTGACTAGGTGTGTTGGGATATTATTAAGGAGGATCTGCACAAAGTTTTTGTTGAATTCCACTCAAGTGGCATTATTAATGTAGGGACAAATGCCACCTTTTTAGTATTAATTCCAAAAAAGGAAGGAGCGGTGGAGATTACTGATTTTAGACCAATTAGCTTGATAACTAGTTTGTACAAAATTATTGCAAAGGTTTTGTCAGCTAGACTTCAAAAAGTTATGGGGAGGGTGGTGGATGCTACTCAAGGAGCTTTTGTTAAGGGTGGACAAATAACAAATGACATTCTCATTGCTTCCGAGTGTGTTGATGGTTTGAAGAAAATGAAGAGATCCGGTATGGTTTGTAAAATAGACTTGGAAAAGGCTTATGATAGAGTAGATTGGAACTTCCTAAGATGGGTGCTCATTAAAAAAGGTTTTGAAGCTAAATGGATAGGGTGGATTATGGGATGTTTATACCATCCGCACTTTACTGTTATGCTAAATGGCTACTCCAAAGGTTTTTTTAGCTCGTCTTGGGGCATTAGGCAAGGTGACCCATTGTCCCCGTTTCTCTTTACCTTGGTAGCAGATGCTTTTAGTGCTCTTATGGGTAAAGCTTTGTCCATTTCTCTTATTGAGGGGGTTGGAGTTGGAAAGGATAACATCCGGATTACTCACTTACAGTTTGCTAATGATACTATTTGTTTTATAAAAAATTATGAGGAACAGGTGATTGACCTAAAGTACATTCGTATGATTTTTGAGAAAATCACGGGTCCGAGGGTAAATTACTCTTAAGTCGAGCTTGATTGGGGTTGGGATTGGGGTTAGTGAAGCAAGGGGCTATGCCTAACTATTGGAGTGCGAGGTGGAGAACTGGCCTTTGAAGTACCTTGGGATGCCTCTGGGAGGTAGACAAAATTCCAGGCCATTTTGGGATCCGGTGGTGGAAAAGGTGAACAAAAAATTGGCTAGTTGGAAAAAATCCTACATCTCTTTGGGCGAGAGAATTACCCTGATTAAAGCAGCTATGGCTAATATACCAGTGTATTACATGTCCCTATTCAAAATGTTTGGGAAGATTGTTAAGGTCCTGGAAAAAAGATAAAGGGATTTTCTTTGGGAAGGTGGTGGAAGGAAAAAAATGCATTTGGTTAATTGGGAGATGGCTTGTCGTCCTAAAGAGGAGGGAGGGCTTGGGGTGGGTTGTTTGAAGGATTGCAGTGTGGCTCTACTTTCTAAATGGATTTTTAGATTCTCTTCTGAGGCTAGAAGTTTGTGGCCCTCCATTATTTCAAGCAAATATGGCTCTCACTCAAATGGATGGGATGTAAACCCTACCCCGAATCCTTCTATCTCTTCTTTGGTGAAATGTCATTACCCCAAGATAGCCCATTTTCTCTGGTTTGTTGTGGGAAACGGGAGGAATATTCGATTCTGGACTGATATTTGGTGGAGGGACCAATGTCTGGCTACCTCTTTTTCCATCCTTTTTAGATTGGCTTGTCTTAAAGAGGCCAAAGTCTCCGAGGTGATTTCCTACTCCTCTTCGGGAATTTCTTGGACCCTTCCTTTGTCCAGAAACCTTCATGATTGGGAAGTGGAGGGGCTATGTTCTCTTATGTGCAATCTTAATGAAGTGTTTCTTTCCCCTTCCTTTGAGGACAAAAGAGTTTGGGAGTTGAATCCTTCTGGAGTGTTTTCTTGCAAGTCGGTCTTTCAATTGATTGGAAGGAACACTGATTCTAGCTCTTTTTTCCCTTACTCCTCTATTTGGAAGACTCCAACTCCCCTCCGTGTGAAGACATTTTCATGGACTGTGGCCCTGAATAGGGTTGATACTATAGACGTATTGCAACGAAGAATGCCATCTATGATGATCTCCCCCAATTGGTGTATTTTATGCAAAAATGCAGGGGAATCCATGAACCACCTTTTTCTCGAATGCACGTTCTCAAGAGCCGTTTGGTGTTACTTTCTCAGTAACCTTAACATTGCTTGGGTAATGCCAAGAGAAATGGTGGACTTTTTTGGCTCTTGGGCAATTAATGGGTTGGGGGAAAGGAGTTCATGGAGATGTCTTTGTCATGCGGTGATATGGAATTTGTGGAAGGAAAGGAATTCCAGAATTTTTTATGAGACTTTCAAGACGAGGTCAGAGATTATTGATTATACCATTTGAGATGTGGGGAATTGGTTAATTGCATCAAACATGCTCAAAGGTTACCCTTGACGGATTTTATGAAGGATTGGGTAACTTGCTCTTCGCTGAATTTCCAAAAAAAAAACAAAAAAATCATTAATTGCTGGTCTTCTCCTCCCCGTGGCTCGCTCAAGTTAAACTTTGATGGATCATCAATGGGAAACCCGGGCTTGAGTGGCTTTGGTTGTGTTATCCGGGACTCAAAAGGTGAGATTATTAGAATTGTAGTGGGTCCTATTGGTATCGCGGATTCCACTAAGGCGGAGGTGATGGGGTTGTTGTTGGGGTTAAGGGAGATTTGCGACTCAAAGTTGAAGGTCCCTTTTGTGGAAGGTGATTCTTTGGTGGTGGTAGGGTGGGGCCTAGGCCATTCGGAGGGGTCTTGGAAATATGCTCAACAAATTCGTGAGATTAGAGACTTGATGGTGACATTAAAGGTTGAATTGAAGCATATTCCTAGATCCCAAAATAGTTTAGCTGACAAGTTGGCTAAATGGGGGGTTAATCAACCAAGCATTATTAAGACCAATGTAAATCCTTTGTAATTCTGGCTTGCCGGGTATAGGCCTTGGCCGTTTCTTTTTCTCTTTAAATAAAGTTGTTATTTATCAAAAAAAAATAATAATAATAATAATAACAAATGATGATTGGTTTCCATTTTGTTATTTTTATAAAATTATGTGTGATGTTGTTATGAGAATGAATGTATGTTATATGTTATTTGGGAGGCCCTAGTACTATGGTAGAAAAGTGGTGCATGATGGATTTAAAAACACTTACACTTTTTGGAAAGACAATAAGAAAATTATTTTAGTCTCTTCCAAGGAAGAAGTTGCACCTAAGCCTAAGAAAGGGGAGGGTAGCAATTTTCTTTCTATGAAAAACTTCGAGGAAGAAATGAAAGAAAGTGAATTGTGTTTTTGTTTTGGTGACATGGGGTGAGTCAAATGTTGTGGTTGATATTGCCAAGGATAATGATGTGGATGAAGATGTCTTAGCATCTGTCCCCAATGAAATTCCGCCCCTACTCAAAGAATTTGGTGATATTATGGCTATGGATTTGCTTTACCTCTGATGAGGGATATCCAACATTATATTGATTTGGTCCCAGGATCTAGTCTACCTAATAAGGCACACAACAGATTGAGTCTTAAAGAGCACGAGGAACTCTGTAAATAGGTTAACAAGGGCTATGTTAGAGAAAGCATGAGTTCTTTTGCTGTACCTACTTTACTCGTGCCTAGGAAAGATGGTAGTTGGAGGATGTCTGTAGATACTAGAGCTGATACATGATGGTTTGGAAATTAAACCACCTATTGGTAATGGACCCAACTATGCTTAAACGTTAGGATTAAACCACTTAAGATTGATCAAACTGAGAAGAAATCTATTGATGCAGGATAATGTCAAGAGTCTTAAAGAATCATCAAGTTTATGTACCGGAAGCAAGAGCAAAATTAACAAAACCAAGAATTGAATTGAACACACCCATTTATTCAAACTTATAAGAAAAATACAAGAATAGAAGAAAATCAAGTAGAGAGATTTAGAAGAATTTAGACAAGAAAAGAATGGAAAAGGGGAAGAAGAAACCTAGAAGGGCAATTCTGGAATTTCTGGACAGAACCCTGAAATACCAAAATACCCCTATTGACATGTTAGAATTTCATGAAATTTTACAGGTAGATTCTGACATCTTTGAGTGGTCTATAATCAAAATTTCAATTATTCTGAGTTGATTTATTTGGAAAATTATAAAAGTTTAGACCTTTAGAGATTCTTTAATGGAGGTTTCATAAACTAGTAGGGAATCTTTGTGTATATACCTGTAGGGAAGAAGAGGAAGGGAGTTGCAGGGGTTTGGAAGGGAATACATAGGGGATAGAAATCCTAAAATAAAACTAAAGAAAAGATGGACCTAGGGGAGCGATTTTCAATGCTAATAGACCCATAAAATTTAGATTAAAATAAAGATGGGACTTTAGAACTAGTAAGTATGGGTAGCATTCATACAAGGGAGTTTCAATGATTTTCCAGAATTGAAAATAGTAACAGTTGAGAGATAAAACATAGTTAAATCAGAGGAGGAACACCTCTCTATGATACTTGCGATTTGCACTAGAAATACCCCGTGAAAATCCAATTGATGGATGCTGTTTTGTGGTCTTCCAGTATAGTTTCCAGAAGCTTGTAGTTTTAAGAAGATAGGATATTCATTAGGGAATATTAGGAGGAGAAGAAAAGAAGCTAGAAGAAGAAGATGAAGATGGGAGAAGAAGAGGGTAGAAGATAGAAGATGAAACTATGGGAAAGGGTAGAAGGAAGAGGGGAACCTCATGGCTACTACCATAGAAAGGGGAAAAGGATAGAGGGATACACATTCACTTGGGCAAAACCCAATTTTAAAACAATTTAATTCATTATTCCATTGACAAGATCGTTGGAGCGCGGGTGCCTTTTATAGACTTAGAACTCTCATAAAATAAAAGCTTTCTAAAAGATGAAACTTCTAAAACCTAAGACTTGGGACCATGGTTACTAGAGCGAGAAGTGAAAGTTGGAAGCAATGCAAAAACGAGAAGCAGGAAGTGAGGCTCAATAAATCCTTGGGAAACGAGAAGTGAAAAACAATAATCAAGTAAATAACTATGAGTTATAATCAATAATTTTAACTACAATACAATAAAATGATTGAACTTAAATAAAGTACAAAGAATCATGACATAAATCAACATGCAAACCATTTGTTACTAGTATGGCCAACCATATCTTAGATTTTACCATACATAATTTTTTTTTTTTGTAGACAACTTAAATCTTAGTGTTACACCATAGAAGGCTTTGTATACAAACCATCGGATTTGAATCTTTTTTATTGGATTGGAATAATATAATATAAACAATAAATTCAATACTAAATCTTTTTTTTCTTCTGCAAAATGATTATTAAATCTCATATATAATATTATATTCAATGCTAACAACATAGGATTTACGTTAAACAAAATACAATTTTGTCTTCGACCTCTTCTTAGTCAATTCTCTAGATGTTTTTACTCGCTTCTCCAGAGGCTTCCACTCGTTTCTTTAAATTAATTTCACTTTTTTCACTGCGCTTCTCACGCTTCCCACTACTTGGGGAAGCGGAATGGAATTAGCTTCCCAAATGAGCTTCGCAGGAAGCACGTTTCCCACCTTGTACCAAGCTTCTCTGCAACTATGCTTGGGACACAAGACTTTCTAAAAACTAGGACTCTTCAAAACTTGACTTGCTTAAAATTTAGCCTATTAAAAACATGGAAACATGGGGCTATCGACTAGCACATGTTGTTGGACCCATTGTGTAGACTTGGCAGCCCACTAAAATACAAAAGAGGCTAGGGACTACCAGTCCAATAAATACCCCTTTTAACCTTTGCTATTAGCTTTATTTTCATAAACACCCTTGCACAAAAGGAAAAACTACCCTTGGCCAAAAGGCCTTATTACAAGATTATCCCACATAAAACATCAACTTGAATCTGGCTCTCTTATGGGGTGGAACATACAAGAGCCTCTTTTTGTTGTCCACATCATCTATTCTGGAAACGACTAGGCAGCAACTAAAATTGATTGAGAACTCTAACTAGCCTTAACCAATGAAGCTAAAAACTGGCAGAAGTAAAGGTCTCTAGCTTAAGAATAAACCCTTCAAAAATCAGATAAAATAGAAAAGTAAATTTATATAAACCAACTGAAATACCAGTTCTGGCCCTGGATTTCCAGCGCACCTAGAACATATGGAAAACCCTGAAAATGTGGTTTTGGGCTGGAAAGATTTAGGGAATTAAATGCAGCTAAGACAGCACTTGATAGAGATAAAAAATACTCCAGAAACAAGCTTTAAAACTGATTGATAATTTTTGAACGAGAAGAAGAAAGACTGGAAATGAGAAATAGTCTAACAAAAGAAATTTAAGAACTCAGAACAGGAAGAGAACCAAGAACACTCATCTGCTGTTGCATTTTACTCTGGACAGAGGTTAAGATCAGCAACACCACAGCAGTAGACCCTTTGTATGGTGTTTTTTGTAGAGGTTTATTAACCCATGGCTGTGATAGAATAAACCCAGGTGTTGGCCACAAAATCTCTTGGAAAAAAACACCATGATGGGTTTATGCTATCCAGAATTTCAAGAACAGCAGTGGGATGTCTCTGATTTCGTGGGCTCTAATACTCAGCCAAATCTCTGGAAGAGAATCCTAATAGCCTTAGGAATCATGGGTGATCATGTGAGGTCATGTTTTCAAAGAGTAGTTTAGGAATTTAATTAAGTTTGGGTTGTGTTTGAGGGTGAAAAGTCCAAGTTCAATTTCGCTTTTTATTTATTTTGAGTTGTAATCCCGTAACTTATTTTCATGTCCTTTTGGCTTAAATTTGGTGTCTTAAGAAAGGTTATTCAGTTACCTTTCCGAAGAGATCAAGATTTTGCAAGTCCGATATGATTTAGGAAAGTTATTACCAAAATACTATTGGGACATCAGTAAGGGACGAAAATAGAGTTTTAGGAAAGTTTAAGTTTAGTATTGTTTTGTCTACAAGTTTGGGGTTTTAGTAATTCCTTGGCCGGGGGGGGGGGGGTTCCTAGTTTTTTAGGAGTTTCTATTTTCAATAATATTGTAAGTTATTTAAAGGGACCTAGTCCCCATGATTTAAGTATAAAGGAATAAATCTATTTTCAAGAATATTGTAAGTTATTTAAAGGGACTTAGTCCCCATGATTTAAGTATAAAGGAATAAATGAATTTTTGAGTTGAAGTATTTTGCTTCCTCTAGAATTCTCCTCAAACCCTATGTGTGTTTTAAGAGTTATTATTAGTGCATGCAATTGGTTGCTGTCCAAGGTTTATAGGCTGCTGTGTTTTAGTTTATCCAGGTCTCTTCCATGAGGTCGTGCTGAAGACATGATTTCACGATTTCTCCTGGGTGTTCGTGAGTTGGTGAGCAAGGAAAACCCATTGTTGGTTTTCAGCAACCTTTCTTTTTGTGGGCTGTTCTTCCTGAATCAGAGATTCTTTGGATTCTCTAAACCTATTTGTTGTGGGTTTGTTTACTTTCTAGAGCAGCTACCACACGGTTGGTTCTTTCTCTACTGTTTGCTTAGGATTAACACTATGTCTGGATGGAGTGCGGCTTCTCAGATAAGTCCTCTTCTTTTCAATTCTAATTTCTCGGCTTACTTTTTATAGGAATTCTCGACTGGTTTTGTTCTCAGTTCTTATTTAATATCAGTCCATGAATCTCAGTTTGATCTTATTCTCCTTTAGAGTTTAATCAGCTTCATTCTCTGTTGGACTCATAACATAGATGTTTCAAGTTGCTTGAGTTCTTAATATCATATTTGGATCTTTTTTTTTTTGAATATATTTGGATCCTGTTTCACCACATTTCGCTGAGCTGGATTTCTGAAACAGCACCTGAGTTTTAGTTGTTTGAGTCCCTTAGACTTCTCTGTTTAAACTGAAATTTGGAGGTTATGTTCTCTACTTGATGTGCTGTTAACCTATACAATTTGAGCTTATTTTGATACTTGTAGCTACTGTTCTTAACAGTCTCCATATCGGCCCAGAAATTTCCAGATTGGACTTATCTTACTTTGACACCCATTTAGTCATTGTTTGGACATTATTGTTAGTTATCTTGGGCCCATTACTCGCAGGTGGTTTCATCTCAAACAATCCTGCATCAGTTTGGTATCATAGAATTCTTCTGGTATATCCTCTCTAGGATCGCACCTTACAAACCATCCTTGCAATTTCCAATTTTATGCAGGAACAGGACAGCCTTGAGAAAGCTGTGATTCCTGCGGGTAATGGACCCAAACTTGGCTAGAAGTAGCCTCAACCAGCCCTTGACAAGGCCCATGTGTAAAGATGGCTTTCTCCAACAAAAGTTAATTCTGGATGCAGGATTTTACTGGATAGAAATAGGAAATAGCCTATACCTCTGGCTAGAGTATTCAGATTGAGATGAAAATCTTGTAGGCTTGCCGGTAAACCTTTAAGGTAACAGCAGTCCTGCAAATTTCAATGGAAATGAAATAGCTTAAGGTATTCAAAAGTGGAAAACTCAGGCTTTCTGTCTGGGATTTGCAGAAATCAGCAATCTGACAGAGTAATGAGCAGATCTTAAACCAATCTGATAGAACAGAAATAGGAGATTAAGCACACACACAGTTACGAGAAAGAATTATTATTATTATTATTTTGATGAATCAGTAACAAGAAAGATGGAGAAGAGAACACAGCAGTAGAACAAGTTCTAGAGCTTTGCACAGCTCAACTACTCCCAATCTCCCACTTCAAATGACAGAATTTGGCCTTCAATTCGGATGCTCGAGTTCATGAGGATTTCCCCTAATGGCAGAAATGGAATTGAGCCCCAAGTCTTTTTCCATTGTTTCAATTCCGCAAATCCAAATGGGCCTTTAAAGATTTTATTTTTATGTTTTTAATGATAAGCAAAAGAGAATTTATTAAGAGAAAAGGGGTAAGAAACCCCAAGGAGGAAACAATAGTGAGAAACCAACTCCATGCTAAATTTCAACATTTTTTTTTTCCTGTTTCTATTGCTAACTTTGACCTTCTTTTTTTCTTTTTTGTTCTATGTTGAGTTTAATTCTGTTTCAGTACTTCTGTTTGCCAACTTTGACTTTATTTTTTGTTCTATGTGGAGTTTAATTCTGTTTCAGTACTTCTGTTTATTAACTTTGAACCTATGGTGCACAGATTGCACATCAACCTAGCATATATGTTCTGGATACACCAGGTGTATTAGTTCCAAGTATTCCAGATATAGAGACAGGGTTAAAGCTAGCTCTGACAGGTCTAATTCTATTTCAAAATTTATTTTTCTTTCACCTGTTTCCCTTTTCATATTGTAATTTCTAACTCAGGTATTATGTGAGTTTTGATTACCAGAATATGTTTGTCTAATTATCTGTGGTTTATAAGCTTATAAGCAGGTTCAGATATGTGGTTGGTTGGCTGTGCATTACTTTCTGTTCACATTCATCCTTGAAAGTTTTTGTCATTTCATTTAATATGACATTTTTCCAAGTATAAGAAAGAAAAATCAACTTATCATAAAAATAAAACTCTCAACTTAAAAACGGAGGTATTTGCTTAATTTTGGACCTAGAACTGTGTGATACTGCCTTTATTAATGCTTATTCTTGCAGTTCTTATAAAACATCATCAAAATTTGATTAAGACTCATCTACACATTGTTCATTAGGATTTTTCTTGTTAGTAGTAACACAAAATCAATGTAGGAACTTCACCACAATGCGAAATATTGACTTCAGTGGTTGGTAGAATAATGACACATGCTTAACATTAATTCACATAGTGATGGCTGATAGTGATATTCGTTCTCTTGTTTTATTGAGACACTAACTGCAATCAGAGAAAGAAGTTCATAAACTTCTCCAAACTTTCATTTTTGATTTTGTTTTGTTGGAATTGTATTGAGTAAATAAAATAACTGTTCTAGCTGCCAATGGGAATGTTATCAGTACTGGAATTGTATCATGATTGCATAGGCTTTAGAAGAATATACCACCTGTTCTTAGAAGGACTGAGTGCCATATCCTGGATGGATGGTACCATATTGTTCATAGTTCTTGAGATGAGGTTGAAAGAGAAATATTCTTAAGTTCATAGCTTTTCTGTTCTGTCCTATGCAGTATAAGCATCTAAATACTCGAGTATGTTGTGCTGTGTGAGTACATCTTAAAAATGAATTTTTGAATTTCATTCATAAGATAGTCACTAGAATATGGCTCAGCTATCCTGAAAATCAATGTGGGTATCAAGGATATTTCAACATCTTTGGTCCATGCAATGTATTAATTATCTTGCTATGACCATCTTTTGTTTTGTTTTTTTGTTTTTGTTTTTGTTTTTTGGATGAAAAACTGATGATTTGTAACATAGAAAGATATGCAGAAAAGAGGACGAATTGACCTCTATAGGAAAGGAAAATACCTACATACTTTACTACAAATGGGTTATGAGATATCCTTCCACCAGTCTCAAAATCCTCCCACTTAAGAACCATGGCTTATCAAATTTAAATGTTTTATGCATGTAGAGATTTGTAGGTCTTAGACACTGAGGTGTTAGACACAGCATCCTTGGAAAATCTGACATGCTTGCACATCCATAGAGCTATGATAATAGAAAAGTGTCCAAGTTCTGCATTTAATATGCAAAGCATAGCAGAGAATAATAAAAGAAGCATTGTCCTAATGGATTCATCATCCAGTGTTTTGTTAGGACTTGACAGCCAAAAAAGAATTGTTTGGACACATTATTCATGTAATATATATGTTTCATATTCTTTCAGTAGAAAGTTTGCAACACATTTTATAAACCATAATGATGTTCTTTGGTGCATTACCTAGACTTGAGTAGATTCAAGATTTCTAATCTTGATTTCGTCATCTTTGGTGTGAGAGGTTTGAGGTAGTCAACTTAGTGTCATGTTCATAGTGCACTACATCTTACTCTGCCTAATATTATTTCATCAAACTTAAATGGACATGCAGGGTCAGTGAAAGATTCAGTTGTAGGAGAGGAACGTCTTGCTCAGTACTTGCTAGCTATTCTTAACAGTCGAAGTACACCCCTTCATTGGAAGCATTTGAACAACAGAGTAATGGAAGGGCTCCGGTATGAGTCCAAGGACAAAAATGAGGATAAACTTAGAGGTCTTTTGCCAAAAAAGAAGAAACAGCTGCATGAGTCTGATGTGTGGTATATTGAGGTAATTACTATCAATTATTTCTTTATTATTTTTATTTCTTTTGGGAAGGGGGTGACCGTAGACAAATGATTAGATAATTGCAATGGTTAACCTTGATGCTTCGAAATCAGATTGAAGTGGTAAAATGACAACCAACTCTTGGCATCTAGGTTAGACATCTTGTTTTCAGTGGATGCCAGGGTTGGCAAACTTTACCCGATCATCTTGCCGAGGTTGGGGTGGACTGACCCAAGTTGTATCGTGGGCTGCACTTCTATGGTAGTTGGGCTTTGTTTGGTTGATTATTGGGATGCCTTCAGCTTCACTTTTGGGTTAAAAGGCTTCCTCTTCTTCTTCTTCTTCTTCTTTCTTTTTTGGGGCTTATAGGTTTCCTTTTTTATTCTGTTTATAAAGTAGAACAGCAGGTTTTCCTCCAGTTTGCCATAGATAAACAGTAATAACGTTCGGCTAATGTGAATAGACTTATGAAGAAAGCAACTGCAAAATCAAGGAGTACTTCAAATAGTTCCTAATTTTTATATCCATTTCTTTGACTTCAATAACAAAAACAGCACACCATATGAATGCTCTTATGGCTTATTTATTCTTCCGGAAAACCTATTTCTACTCTTACTAGAACTGAAGAATATAGCAACACTATTTTGACTCTCTTTCCTGTTACAAATACAACTCTCTTGAGCCTTAAATTACCAAAACTATACCTTAATCAATCACTATTCAATTTTAGAAAATATCAAAAATAGTAACTCCAATCTAGTAAGTGAAATAGTGACTTGCCAAACATGGTAAATTAGGTCTACCATAGCTGGTAATTTTCTAAGGACAATCAAGACAAATAAACTATGACTCGATAGCAATCACATTACTCATCCTAATGAAAATCCTGATATCTTCTAAAGAACTTATTATTCTATTAGGATTACAATGACTTTCCAATGTAAAATAAAACCCATTCCTATCTTAAAGAAAGACTTCAACTAAGATTAAACTTACGTTTATTATTCTAAAGCTGCTAACCCAATGAAAACTACTGTCCAGGCAAAGTTGGGCTAATATATTCAGTGGACTCACATGTGGTTGCTTTGGCTGCACATGATCTCCATTCATACAATGTATTGCTGATCCATCACTCAATCGGTAATACCAAGATCCATTTGACCTTAGTTTGATTAGCCCTCCTGTGAAGATGTATGTACTTACCAACGTCCATTTGTACCATGGGGCAATGATGTTCGACAGCTACAGTTACCTCTATAAGATGCACTTACATCATTCTTCCCTGGTTGAAAAGAATCTGCCTTCAAATTCGGGGAAAGAGAATGTGAAACCTGATAGTGACTCCAATTTTAAACAAAGTCTTTATTATGGGCTCTCTTTCACTTTTGCCAAAGTATGCAGTCATAGAAGGAAATCTTTTCGTTATTTGGCATCATAAAGAACACTTTTGTCGAACTGCAATGACCTCCCAAGGATTAGATCATAGATATCCATCTAGTTGACCCAACACCTGGCCCAATCCCTGAACTCGCCAAACCTGACATCCACTTCCATCGTATTATAGATTTCTTTATTACAGTTGATCTTACAACATGTACTTTGAATGGGTGTGGTGCGGAATGCCAAACAGCTGATACTTTGATTTGATGGGATTATACAGGGGTATTTTGGAATTAATATTTTTGTGTGGAAAGAAATTTTATTTTATTTATTATGGGTTTTTGAGCAGTCTAGGTTAGTTTCTTATAGATAGTTTAGGGGTTTCTATTTATTTCCAAATAGAATAGGTTTTATTTATTTTTAAGAAAGTGAAATATCTATTTCCGTCACTTTACTTTGGGCCTTATTTTGGAAGGACAAAACTTGTCCACTTGGTTTGATTTTGGTGTCATTTAAAAGGTTATTCAGTTACCTTTTCAATGAGTCCAAGATGTTGCAAATTTGTTGTGATTTGGGTTTCATTATGTGATTGGATTTAGCTATTTTTTTGAGTTTAATTTTTTTTGGAAGTCTAGTTTGGGTAAGATTTGGAAAGCATGGGGTGTGAAGGCTATCAAGGTTCAAAGTTTCGGTTTTAGTCACCACGAATACGGAAATGTTATCGAGGTTTCAGTGGATACGTATTAGAAACCATGGTGAAATTATGGAAACCATGGAAACTTTAGTGAAACGTTGGAATTTTTTTAAGAAACTTTAGGATTTGATAGAATAAACGTTAATACACCCCTAGAAACCATTACATATATAATTGGAAATGTGTGATTTAGGTGTTTCTATGTTTGGGATTCAAGTAGAGGAAGAGAAGGAAGAAGAGAAGGGAGATTAGGAAGAATACGTATGGAGAGTGTAGAGATACCTCTCACATACTTTGTTTCATATATCAAAAAGTAAGAATAAAACTAGGGGTATTTACAAGTATACCCCAATACGGTACAAAGACATATATACCCTTACAAATATAACCCCATATATCCATGAAATGCAACAAGTTTTCAATATTTGTTAAACCTAGACCTCTTTGTCTGTTCTGAAATTATGTGGAGTTATTGTTCATATAATCTTTTATCACCCTACAAATTTTCAAGTTAATCAGACTAGTCTAGCCCTAGACAGGATTCTCTGCAGTAAGTTAATTAACATTACTGTGTGATGATTGTCTACAAGATGGCACATTATACAAAAATTTAGAACTACCGCCCAAATTTGGTTGGAGTTTTAATATTTTTTGCATACATGTTGCATTTTGAAAACCATTGCACGTTAATGTATTTTAACTTTCCACAGAGGATCTGGAGTCCTAACCCTAGTTTTTGGCCTACCCTAATTCTGTCCAGCAGCCCAAATCCAGAGTTCTAGCCTTTTGTTTGCCAGAGACTCGGATAGACCTACACATGTGGGGGTTATTTCTAGTCTGAATCGGGCCTCTTTAGTTCCTTTGTAGGTCCATAACCCACAGGATTTTTTTATGGCCCCAGGCCATTGTGCATCATGAATTATGCATTATGTACTAGAAGATTGTTGACCCTTGAGTTTTGTGTCGTTCTCCACAGACGAGGGATTGAGTGTTTGTATGCCCTTGAGGCCCTCTCCTCTTCTCAGATACTTTATTGTGCCACTTTGGCTTGGTTTAGTACATTGTTGATGGCATCTATTTCTTTCCATACAATGTTCTGTGTTTGCTTTCTTACTTTCTGATGGTTTCTCTTTAACCTTCCTACCCACCTAGTGGTCACTACTCATTTAAAGTGCATGTCGTATTTTTGTAATTATTTTCGTGAATAGCTGACAGAATGTATTAAATGGGCAATGGAGATTGATTATAGGGACAATGCCCTTGCATTTAGTTCCATTGTGGTATCTAGGAATTGTTGTTGAAGATTTGTAACAACCTTTTATTATGAACTGATGCTTTTTGTTGTAGCATGAAGTGAGGTGCATGGTGCAATTCCTCACCTTGTTGCACAACGAGTACTTGTACAGGTCAACGAGTACTTGTACAGGTGGACTGTGACTTGAATCTTTATATGAGAGAGAGAGAGAGAGAGAGAGAGAGAGAGAGAGAGAGAGATTGTTTAAATTATATTCTATTCATCCACATAGTATCATCCGTTACAGTTATTACTTGGCAGCGGTTTGGATGGCAGATCTAAACAACCTCCAAATCCTTAATTTGAATTCTAAGTTTGTTTCTTGATTATCATTATTATTATTTTTTTCACGCAGGATTTAGTAACACAAGTCCAGTGTGCGCTTTATGTCACATTTTCAGAATTTGATGGTAATTTGGAAGATGAGAATGACTTGGAGAGTCTCATAGAAAAACAGTTCATGGTGTTACAAAAAGCTATGAAGATTCCTCATAAGGCACCTGATGAGGCTCGTACCATTGTATCTAAGAAGTTCTTGACTCTATTTAGGATGGGCAAACTTGGTCCTTTCACTCTAGACGATGTTCCAGATACCTCTAACCCTGTATGTTGACCATGTGCAGTTCTTTATTTATTGCTCGCCTGTAATATAGAATGTACCCTTTGAGAACCAAAAATGCCTTCTCATGGTTGATTACAGCTGTTATGAAATTTGGTGGGTGGGTAATCCACATCAAATTTTGACTGTCTTTTCCCTTAATAGTGAGTGCATTCAAAGTGGAACGATTAGAGCTATGAATGCTGTTATTACAATAGTTGTCTGAATGTTTTTAACTCAACGCCTTCAGTTCGGATTCAGGAATCGCACTTCACCTACTAATGATCAGCCACACAGCATCGTTGCCTATAATGCAATACGTAAAGACACATTGGTTCAATTGGAGTATAAACTTAAACTACAAGGGAATGGAGCCAGTGCAAGTCCATTATTTCTGAAAACTGTTGATCATTGTCTAACTGATCAGACAAACCTGGTAAAGGATTGGCTGCTTAATTTCAATAGCTGATTGATTGCATTGCTTGGATGGGTAAAAATTATGCATTCGATTATCTTTATGTACATTTTTATTGTTTCTTGGATCAATACTTTTTGTTCAACCAATTGTTGGTTGATTCATGAATTCGCTAAAAGCTGAAGTACTGTACAGATGGGTATTTACCATTTGATTTATGTGGCTAGTGGCCTAAAATGGGGTTGGTTTATGGTTGGGTTGATTACTAAGGGTACCAGTTAAGTTTACCCAAGCACTAACCTGACTTATTTTAGTTGAAAATGCCAACCCAAAAGTTAAAAAGAAAACGAAACAAATGTTATGTGATGAAAGTCTTGAGTCTCTGTGATCAACTATAAGCTGACACGTGGTGTATAGGAGTTAAAAACATAAATTAGGTATCAAAAAGAGGCACCAAATTCAAAAATACGTCACGTGTCAATCCAAGAAGAGAAAGAAGGCATTCTCTTCTTTCTCTCCGTCTTACTCTTATTCTCTTAAAAAGAATGAGAAAAAGAGAAGACATTCTTTGGCAGGTTATCAAACGCCGAGTGTGAGGCCTTCACTTAAATGTGCAATACGATGCTTCATTTGGACTAGGATCCTAGTCATCCAAATCTGGTGAGGATGTTACTTCATTCACGGTGGTTAGGGTTGTGTTTTAGCCAATCCAAGGTGTGAACACAATCGTGGAATACTGTCTGGGGAGAATCGACCTCAAAACCTCTCCTCTTTGGGATGCAATGCTGCAGCCACCCACGCTAGGTGACGTTGATGACCTCTTGTAAGAAATTCCTACCTTGGCCTTGCGTGGGGACGGGCAGCCTGGTGATGGCACGGCCAAGCACAGGGGCCAGGACACGGCAAGGCCATGCGTGTGGGCATGCACGCAGCAGAGGCTGCTGCATGGGGCACAAAGATCTGTGATGGCATGGTCGAGCACAGGGATGTGGAATGGCAGGGCTACGCATACGGAGTGCAGGTGCAGCCCAGCAGATGCAGCAGCACAAGGTGCATGGCCTTGCATGAGGCATGCATCCCAGCTATCGCACGGTGTGACATGGGAACAGGCACGGTGAGGGGCAGGTCATCGCATGGCACGAGCCATGTGGAGGGCAAACCAAAGTGGGGGAGGGCTTTGCAAGGCGGGGGCTTCTAAAGGCACCTCAAAAATTTCTCTTCACACTCCATTTAAAAAATCTTTCAAAATTTCAACCAATACCCATGTTTAAAATGACCTTTTTGACCTAAAACAAAAAATCAAATTTCTCTTCCCACCCCACCCTCTCTTCCACCCTCAAACCCCCACCTCTACCTTCATCCAACAAACCCTTTTCTCTTTCTTCAAGATCAAACACTTCTCTCCACACTCATTGTTGTTTTAAAGCAGAGTAATCACCCAATAGATCATCAAAGAGTTGAACTGAAGCAAGAAAACCACTCCACGAATTTAGTTTTGGTTTCGAAGCCATTTTTTTTTTTTCCGTGTTTGGTTCAGCCCTACAGGTCCGAACTGACCTATTTATTTATTTATTTATTTTTAAGAATGTGTATATTGATTTTTTTTTCTTTTCTTTTTTGGTTATGTTCCAATTACAATATTATGTAAGTGGTTGACCAATGTTAGACGGATAAATGGTTTCATCATTGTCATTAAAAGTTCAATGTCTGGTGGTTCCTCAAGAAAACCAAGAATTCTTCATTAAAAAGTCAGTGTCTGGTGGTTCTTCAAGAAAACGAAGAATTCTCCTTGTATTTTGTTTTGATAATAGAGGTATATTGTATTCAGTGTCGGGGTCATATTGTATTTATAGTGGTTTTTCAATGTAAATTTAACTTTTTTTCTGTAATAAAGTTCTCATTGTTAATTAAAATAAAATAAAATTCACAGAACGATAAGATGATAAATACGATTAACTCATAAATCATATCAATATAATAAAATATGCCAAAGAAAACGGGGTCATCCCCTATACAAATTTAGGGAAAATGCCTCATCAGAAAATAAAAAAATACATATCATCTCTCTCTCTCTCTCTCTCTCTCTCTCTCTCTCTCCACTTTACGGCCTATTCTTATGGTGCTTGCGAAAGAATGTGAGGCGAGTATGGTCATCGCGAGCAGCGGGAGTAGTGGGGGTATATGCTGGATCGATAACAATCTCCTCAAACAATTGCTGAACCTCCTGGAGTGTATTGAGCATGTCCTTTGGATGCCCATTAAGACCATGCATGACGACAAACTCGATAAGGTTTAATGCATGTCTAAGACGTGGATCAACTGACATCGATGGTGTGTTACTCTAGTAGGACTGACTCGAATAGGTGGATCGATGCTTGGGGGTTTGCACGTATGGGTGGAACACATGTGCATACCACTCCATGTAATTCAAAAATACACTTCCCAGGATAAGAAATTGGAGTGGATTGCTTTTCGGAGCATAACACGTGGCTACTTCACCTTTGCTAGATTTGATCAATATATGGATAGTCGATCCGATCTTGTGCAAATAAGGCACTACTCTCAGCTCAACGTGGGGATAATGGAGGGGGAAGAATGTACTAGACCCGGCTGAATTGCCTTAGCACCTTGTTATAATGATAAAACTTTACCACATCAAGGCACTTTAGCATGTCATGATAGAATGCAATATCTAGAAATGGCTATTGGTCCTGACTGTTGTTATATGGTGTCCACTTCGCTTGCAAAAATGAGTTAAAATGAACGTCAATTAAGTAATTAAGCTAATAGTTAAATTTACATAACTTAAGTAAAGATCTACGTAACTTAAGTAAGCAAACATAAGTTTAATGTAATACCTCATTAATGTCTAATGCGTTAATAGCCTCCCACAAAGCCCACAGATCATCCCCAAGCAGCCTAATCTCTTTTCGAGGAATCCATCTATACACCTGCGGCTCATACCCTCTATAATATATGTTATGATGTGGTATGAAGTGGGAAAATACTTATATATCCACCCCTCAAGTAATGTGGTATACCCTGCCATCTATTTAACATCAACCCAACTCATAGTTCCTAGCTAGAAATAAAGATAGGCTAGGGTTGCAACACCTAATGCATACTCCTGCCCTGCCACAGCTTGCTCAATAGCCTCAGATACATCATAGGCACCCGTGTCGTGGATTTGTTGTAGAATAACGTACAACCCAATAAAAATAACAAATGTACATTGGCTACACACTAAACCTGGGCCCCATCATTGAAGTCAATAACCTGGCTAAACAAATCCCTCAACCACTCCATTCGCACAAACTGACCTCGAATGCTTGTAAGCTCCTGCACCGCTTGCTTGGGCGAGACTCCTAGCTCGCTAACCAATAAGATGATCGCATCCTTGTCTGATAGCTTATCAATGCTTGATAAGATAGACCTACCAACGATAAGAATCCCCAAGAGAGTCGAGACGTCATCCAGAGTATTGGTCATCTCCCCAAAAGGCATGTGGAAAGTGTTGGTCTCTAAATATCATATTTCCACAAATGTCCACGTCACTACCTTATTAACAAATCAGTAGGATGCTAAAATCAATGGATAAAAGGCTAAAACAAGCAATCAATACTCTCAACATCTCGTTTGACACATTCTGATCCTCTAGTACCCACTCTTTTATTTTTTGGGCATGGGATATGCATTTTAATTGTTCCTTCTCCTACAATAAAAACAATCAATATTAATAACAATAATAAATATAAACATTAGAAATTATCAACATAAAATAATAGTAATAAATAAAAACAATCAATATGTAATACTTGTTACTATCAGATTGTCGCAACAATGTGTGTACTAAAGCTCGATACCATTGAAAGGTCATTCGAAGCTCTAGAACATTCAGGGACTCATCAATCTCTTTATAGTTGTCTCCGTATGAATACTGTTGTGTTTCCTCAACGTAACTCGGAGACATTGATTGTTGTGTAGCTACTCTTGATGCTTGGGCATTGCAATTCCTCCTCGCCGATGTTGTCAGTGGTACACGAGTAGAATGAGAGGTGCTTGCATCCATATCTATCATATAACATATATACATTAGTTGATAATACCAAATTTTTACAACTTTTTTTTTCAATTTTTTTTTCAGGCAAATGCCTCAGCAATTTTTTGTTTGTGTTTTTTTTTCTTTCTAGAATGCTTCTGTTTAGCCCTGCTAGTCTGAACAAAGGGCTTTTGTTTGAATCTGCAAGTCTAAATAGAGGAGTTTCGGAAAAAAGAACACAAAAAATAGAAAAACTTAAAATTTTTTGAGGGAAACTTGAAAATATACGGTATATTGCAATTTTGTACCATTAAATCATGCAAAAACGAAATTTTTGTAAAGATTTTGGCTAAACTTACCAAAATTTCGATTTCTTGGCAAGATTATGTTTTTGACCATTTCTTTGTAAAGATCTAGTCTTTCTATATTGAGATCCGGTCTATTGCCACTTTTAGGAAGTTTTTTCCATCGCCGCTATCGCTCCTACTGTTGGATTTCATGCCTACTTCATTGGAGGGAATTAAGGAGAGAGGGAGAATGGTTTGGTTGGAAGAAGGGAGAATGTAAGGAGAGAGAGAAGAGAAGAGGATAAGAGGGGGATGAGAAGAGGTGTGTGGGGTGTTGTGAGAAAGGAAAATAAAGGGGTATTTTAGGTAGGGGAGGTGGTGTGAAGAGAAGAAAATGGGGAAGGGGAAGAACTGGGGGTAGAAAGAAAGTTTGGGGGTGCTATTAGAAGCTCCCTTGCAAGACCTGTGGCAATTGGCATAACTGCCCCTGGGTCTTGCACCTCGCCCCTTGTCTCGGATGGCATCCCAAAGTTTAAAGAAGGAAACTTCTATTGCCACCATAGTTTTTTCTTAGTCCACCTCACCTAGAACTTCATTTTTTCCTTTCCCAAAATACCCTAATGTATAAAGTTTATTTTAACCTTTAAAAAAAAATGAAAACCAATTTCTAAGTTCACCTCACTCTCTCCCTCAAAAACCAACATTACGTTCCCTCCCTTCACCTCTTTCTCTCCCAACACACTTCCATTTCTCTAGGTTTCTTCCTAAATCCTTCCTCCCAACACCTCATTTTCAAAGTCTTAGCGTTTATAAGAGAGAAGTGAAATAATTGAGTACAATGGAAGTGAGCCGGAGTGAAAAGGAAGCCCCTAGGTACGTGATTTTTTTTTTTTGAAGCTTTCATGTAGTGTTCGGAAAGACCAGTCTGAGTAGTACAAGGTGTGCTTGGTCAGACAAACCAAGCAGCCTTTGTGGTGCTTGGCCAGCCTAATTGAGCAGAACAAAGTGATTTCGGCTAGTCTGGCGGAGCACCACAAAGGCTACTTGGTTTGTTTGGTTGAGCACCACAAATCTGGGTGTTCACATTATCAAGCGTGATAGTCATCTCCTCAAGCGGTATGTGGAAAGTATTCGTCTTGGGGTACCATCTCTTGACGAATGTAGATATAACAACACGGCTTACTGCCCGATAGGAATTGTGAACCAATGGGAATAGGCCGAAACACTCAATATAGCCCTACTGTATCCCAGTCTCCAAATCTAGATGCTCGAACGCCCAATCTGCTAATTTCAACTCATGGCTGATACATTTTAGCTAGCGGCGCTCTTGTAATTAAAACAAATACTATTAGTACACTTTGTATTAATAAGTAAGATTTTTAAATCTTAAAAGCATTATCTTATGCTGTCATATAGATGTAGTCATATGTATGGCATAGCTAGTGAGGAGCGTTAGGTCCGTGGGCGCTCCAGGGACTCTAGCATCTTAAGGGGCCTCTCCAACATCTTCAGGAGCTTCGGTAGCAGGCTCTAGCAGCAGACTCTGCGTACGAGTAGCTAGTCGATGCCGCATAGGAGTCTCTAACCGGACAAACCCTCTTTATGACCCAACGCTGGCGGGTAGATGCAGTAGCTACAAAGTTTGTCACATGTCATATTGTGTTAGACATGCACAATAATAAAATATTTTACAAATAAGATAAGTTTTTTAACGTTAAATTAAATTTTTACACAATGAACGCTTAAACAGATTAAACTAAAATTAATTAAGTACTTTCAAACAATTTTAATTTTACAAAAATATATATTTTAAAACCATTTAATTAATTTTATAGTATTTAAATTATTTTTAAAGTATTTTAATCAAACAAATTAAAATAAAATTAATTAAGTATTTTCAAAAATATATTTTCAGTAGAAAATATTTAATTTTATACAAAATATTTTGTGTAGTATTTAAATTATTTTATAGTATTACTTAATTTATAATAAATTTTATAGTATTTACTTATTTTATAATAAATTTTATAGTATTTACTTAATTTTTCAAGTAGTTTAATAAAAAAGATTAATATAAAATTAATTAAGTATTTTCAAAAATATTGTTTTAGTAAAAATTATTTAATTTTATACAAATTTTTTTTATAGTATTTAAATTATCTTTATATTATTTAAAATATATTTTTAACAAAATTATATTAAATTTTTTTTTTAACTGTTCGGTATCCTAGTTCGAGTGGGACTGGCTTGCTCAGCCAGGCTAACCGAGCAAGCCTACCCCACTTGGCCACCCCAACTGAGCATGCCCTGACCAAGCAGGCCAGTCCTACTCGGATTGGTGCTGTCGAATATGACATTCTGCATGAAAACAAAAACAGATTTAAAAAAAAAATCAAAAAAATAAATACGTAACCAAATACGTACCTCGGGTTACCGTTGGCCTTGCTCTCCCGCTGTCTTGTTGTTGTCCACGGGCCATCTCAAAATATAGAGAGAGAGGATGAGAGAAATGGGTTTCAAAACGTAGGGACAGAGGAGGAGAGCAATGAGTTTCAAATTTGAAAGGAGTGAGGGAGAAGGAGAATGAGAGGTGAGGTGTGGGAGTTGCCTTACGGT